>WBMV01004057.1:756040-797166 GCA_013396655.1 Campylorhamphus procurvoides
CCACCAAAAAAATCTTAAGAACATTTGAGATGAGAATGCTCCTAAGCAGTGAAAGGAAATTCCTCAAAGAATCAACTTCCTGACATGCTTAAAGATAAGACTGCACCAGAAGCAACAGAGGACAAAGATGAGAAGAGGCAAGAACACAGTATCTATTAATCCACTTACTGAAAGCCTGTCAAATTGAACAGTAGCTATATAATTTTTAGCATGATGAGCCAATATGTAATTTAATAAAGCAATTTAAAAATAGTATTTTAATTTTAATAATAATTTTTTTAATCATATTTGCTAGAAGAATCTACACATTCAACACTAAAATAATTCCCTGCCTAGAAGAAACTACAGGGAGATTTGTTTTTTTGTTTGAAATCTGTCCCTGACACATCTCGGAAGGGAGTATCACATGAGATACTTCCAATCAACAGAAATATAGCAAAAGTGTTCACATTACATGCAGGTTTGGAAATATTTTTTTTAAAATGTGTTTTTACAGTCCATACCTTACACAAAATTCGTTTTCAAGTTTCAATATAAGCTTGTGCATTGCCAAGAGGTGTTTCTCAAGTGCTGTGATTCTGACCTTTTCAATACATTTATCATAGGAAACTTGAATGAACAGTAATTTACACACTGAAGAGGTGCTCCTTAGGTTATCCACCTTCTCAATAATTAAGCACTAAAGAACCTTCCCAATAACCTGTGAAAATACTGTGTTATGCAGACATACTTGTTTCTAAGAACACAATGTCAAGACAAAGAAATGTAATTTTCTATCCCATAGACTAAGTGATAACAGAACCCATTTTCTCTTGTTTTACCTGCACAGACTTGTTAATGATAAACAAGTTCTTCAATGGAAAACCAGGGGAGGGAAATATAAAGCTAAAGTAGTGCAAAAGGACATTTAAATACATACTGCAATTGCTTACCAAAGGCACAGCTCTTGAAGGCTCCAAACTAGGCCTGGGTGCTGTTGAGTACATGTAGTTAAACAATCTGTCTATTTTTCTTAGAGGAACACCTCCACCTTGGTCACTTATCTAAGGAACAAAAATTTAAGAGTTTTAAACATTATGTTCTGGAAAAAAAACATAAAAACTCAAGCAGCATTATCTAAATTACTTTGGAAACATTAGAGGAGCATCTAGTGATTTGGGGGCAAAGGAGGCTGGGGGTGACATTGCTCTCTACAGCTTCCTGAGGAGGGGAAGTGGAGAGGGAGGTGTTGATCCCGTCTCCCTGGGATCCAGTGACAGGATGTTTGGGAACAGTTCCAAGCTGCATCCTCAGGAGACGTTTAGACCAGACATTAGGAAGCATTTCTTTACTGAGAGAGTGGTGAAACTGGAATAGCTTCCTGGAGAGGTGGTTGATGCCCCCAGCCTGTCAGTGATCAAGAGGCATTTGGACAATGCCCTGTAACAACATGCTTTAACTTTTGGTCAGCCCTGAAGTGGTCAGGCTGTCAGATGTTCCTTGTAGGTCCTTCCCAACTGAAAATATTCTATTCTAATTAATATGAAGCAAGTGGTACAGTAACTAGCTTGCCTTTTCAAATTACAAGCCATACTACTCTAAAACTAACAGATTTGTAAGCGGCATATTATTTTTAGGCATTTACCTTAATAGATAGATCTTCTTTCCCCAAAGTGACTAAGGTTTTGATTGATGGATAGGCTTCTTTCTTACCTTCATGCCATTCCACTGTAGCTCTCATTGAATTCTGAAGATAAAAGAAAGTCCCTTTGATTCTAACTTTACCATATATACTTTTTGTCACAACTTAGAACTTGCATTTATTCTGCTGAACCCAGATAATTTGTCCTACAATTGTACACAAGACAGAAAAGGCTGTATTTAACACAAATTCAAGAACTGTTGTCAAGTCAATGAATTGTCCAGCTAAATTTTTACATAACAACTCATTTTACACAACTTTTGTCTATTTGATATAGACAGAGAACAGAAAGCAAAACAGTTTTTTCTGTGTGAAATCAAGTGATTATATCCAAGGGATACTTCATCATATATTTTAACAGTTTCCACTATCAGTCTCTCAGAGACTCCTTACTGGTTTCACCCTATTTCATTACTTGTACAGAAACATACCTACATGTAGTATACAAATTCTCACCTGTTCTGCCATAGAACTGCTGTTACAAATGGCAAAATAGGGGAAGATTTAAATGAACATACTTGACAAATGGCAGAAGTCAACCCCAAAAAACAGTATTTAGAAAAAGTTTCTCTGACCAAATGCATGTTTCCCCCTCACTTTCCAGTGTTCAATTGCACCACTGAGAGACCTCCTACTTTCTTTCAAACCATAGAACAGCTCTCACAAGTTCCATTTTCACTGTTGTTCCAATTATTCAGAAAACAGACAAAACCAAATAAAGCATGTCATTTACACTATTCACAGACATGTGGGCTTTTTCACACTAAGGACACTGACCCACATCAGTCCTCAAATACGCAATAAAGAAGCAAGCTCACGAAAACTACAAGTTTATTAATATTGTCATTGCAAAAACAGACTATCATGCATGTTTTAAGTTAATCAGCTGCAAAGGCACAAAAGGAGAAATAGGAAAACATTTTTTTTTCAGTATACCAGGGTATAAAAGAGGGTTATTAATCTGGCTTTTAAACAAGTAAAGAGTGTTTGAAAATTAAGAATCAGCTTAAGAAAGGAAAACTAAAAATAACATTGAAGAGCTGTAACTGAAAGCAATCTCAATTTCAACAGTAATAAGTTCACAAAACTCTTCCAAATGTAAACAAGCACAACCTACCTTGAATAATTCAAATAACATATGAAACAAATGAGAAGGTACATAGACTACTTGAATAGGCTTGTTTGGAGCTTTAGCTAAAAAAAAAAGAAACAAAAATGTCAAATTACATATTTTTTTCATAAAACAGTATTTTGTAGCATTACTCTTTACAGGAATAACATGCAATTCTGCTAACATTTGGAAACATCTTAGTCTTATGTTTGGCAGCTGTCCCAAAATTTGGGAGAGGATCACAGAAGAAAATTAGCTTTTTTAACTTAAAAAAAAAGTGAGCTACCTTTTGTCAATAGAAATGATGATCAAAAAGTAGTCAACACACTGACAAGGCCTGTCTCATCAAGTTTTGCATCATCCAATTTTCATCTTTATAATCAACTTGAAGCAGATCTTCATGTCAGAAGTTTATGATAGGATTTAAAGCACAGACTACTTTAAAAAATTTCTAGTTTTGTCACCTCACACAGAAGAGCTCACCACTACTGCAGAGAATGCCAGTGGAATTCATCAGTTTATAAGCATACTTGAGAATGAAATGAGTTTCAGCTCCATTAGAAGATTAGTTAGAAGGCAGACACATTTCCTTCCCAGCTATGAGGACTCTTGACCAACCCTGCCTTCAGCATAAAGAGGTACACACCATGATGATAAACTACAGTTCAGGTGCCCATATAGACAAATTAGAAGAAAAAGTATCTGCATAGAGGTCTGCAGAGTTCAAATTCTAACTTACAGTTAAGTAACAAAACTAGAAATCACAGATATTAGAAACGCATTCACTTAAATTAGTTTCACAATTACCATTGAATTCTTCAACTTCCAGATCTGGTGCCACCGTGTAGTACTGTTCACATAACATCTTAGCTGTTTCATAAGCATCTACAAAATAACAGAACAAACACTAATTTATCAGAATCTTCTGGAAACAATCAGCAGTGTTCATGCTCTCTCTGGAAGACTACAAGCAGAACACTCATTTTGTGAACTGGTTTACCAGCATGAAGCTGGTATCCAATCTAATCCCTTTTCCTCTGTAGCTCTGTAGCCCATTTGTCAAAAAAGGGCAGAATCTATTTCAAGTTCTACAAACAAAAGCACAGTTTGTAGACAAGCTATTTTTTGTCTTTGTTTGGGCCTTGAAAACCAGAAGGGTATAATCTTAGGCTGACCATAAAATCTACTTACTTGTTATTTCCTGATCACTATTTGATGCTTATTCTTTCCATCTCAAATAGAAAAGGATGACATTGCAACCATAAATACAATTTTTTCAAACATATTACTGTTTAATTTTCAGGGTCTTTCATGGGGAAAGCTGGAATCTTTAAGATTCTTCATTCTTTCCTACTAAACCAAAAAGAACCTCCCTGATGATACTTCCCCATAATCCAAATCAGACTTTATGTATTGTTGAAATACAGTAAGAAAGTTTAAGTCACCTTTTACTACTTAGTGGTGTCCCCCAAGGCCTGCAGTGAGAGGACCAGAGGAAATGGCCTGAGGTTGAGACAGGGAATTTGGTATTGGGAAAAAAAAAAAATCACTGTCAGGGTGGTCAGGCATTGGAATAGGTTGCCCAGGGAGGTGGTGTAACCACCATCCCTGAAAGTGTTGAAGAGAGATCTGGATCTGGCTCTGGATGATGATTTAGTGATTTAGGGGTTACGGTGGTAGTGCTGGGTTGATGGCTGGACTGGATGATCTCAAAGGTCTCTTCCTACCTTTAGGACTCTAAGATTCTATAATATGGGTCTCAGTACCATTTAACTTTATCCATCAATCACTTGGATGAAGAGACAGATGCCTCCTCATCAGGTTGCTGAGGAGACACGGCTGGGAGGAGTGGCCAGTACCCTGGAGGGCTGTGCAGCCTTTCAGAAGGACCTTGACAGGTGCCCTTGTTTTGTTAGTGTTGTGTAAGATCTATTTTAGCTACTTGCTTGAAAACTGGATTTAGCACTTTCTGACACTGTGTACTCCTCTGTCCAAGGCAGCAACTATGAATCTGATAATCAAAATTGATACAAATATTGCTATTAGAAGTAAAATCTAAATAAAGAACATGACTAACATATACAATGCTGAGGCCAAAGCGGAGTAAAGTCAATCAAAAAAAAGAAAGCTGATGAAAAAGGTCGCCTTAGGAGCCAAAAAGGGCTAGAAAAAGCTGTAAGAGCTGTAAAAAGCATTACAAAGTGAGCTATCATGAAGGTCAAAGTCTGACACAAGAAAGATTTCCCTCTTACTTCACCAAAGGCTGAGAGAAAGTGATGGGGAGAAACATATTCTTCCCCACTTTGCAGCTGCACAAACAGCAACAAAGGATAGAGCACAGAATCCTCCTCTACAGCAAAACCTATATTTGTAAATAGATACACCCAGAGTGTGAACCTTCCATGGAGAACTCTTGAAGCAGCCAGCATTGCCTCATGCCTACTTACTAACACTCCCAAAGCATAAGAACATTCACAACCCTGAGCAAACAGGACTTCCAATGTGACTGTGCCAGATCCCTCAGGTACAACCATCACACCCATGTCTTCTGTGTAAGAGAGAACAGGCTGTGGTGTGATCAGACCAAAGACTAATGGGGAGTTTCACTGGATTATCTGTACACCCAAGGACATCTTACTGAAATACCTCACTAAACAAATTGGAAATGACTCTCAGTTTTCTGTAGTGCCAGCATCAGATACAAAAGTACTACAGGAGAATGGGCTTCTAAGTATTTCAGGGAAACATCTTCAACACTTACATACTTCATCTGATATTTAAAGGGACAAATTAAAGCCTTTCAAAATCAAATTATTTTCTTAGTTTGCTAACATACCAAAAGTTCCTCTGTTCTCAATAATCAAGACATTAGAAAGTCTCAATAAGCCCCTGGCTTTACTGTGAGCAGACCTTCCATTTATTCTTTTTTCATTCTGTTAAATGAATTTAAATCACCTTCAGTCTCTTGTATCTCAATAACATA
Source organism: Campylorhamphus procurvoides (assembly GCA_013396655.1). Taxonomy (NCBI): domain Eukaryota; kingdom Metazoa; phylum Chordata; class Aves; order Passeriformes; family Dendrocolaptidae; genus Campylorhamphus; species Campylorhamphus procurvoides. Next base: position 761,816 of record WBMV01004057.1, read on the forward strand.
TTTCTGAATATCCTAAGTTGGGTGGGTGGGGTTGAATCAACAGAAATGTTAACTTCATCTTACCTTTAACCACCTCGGCCACATCACAATTTGGATCAATACTTCCAATATGCTTGGGATGAGCAGGATTAATATCTCCACCAAAAAGAAGTGCTAAAAGAAAAAAAAATGGCAATAAACTGTCTATTACACTTAAGGCAGACCCAAAAGTTTAAATCTGATGGTATCTGAGATTTACTGGATAGTGCATCATTTTGTAATTTTAATTTTTTTTTTTTTTTTTGCAAATTGCCAGAATCTTTGTTTAAGACAACTACTAGCCTCACTCCTCCTCTTCCCTGTGCCTTTTTCTTTTTGTTTGTTTTTATAGCTAAGACTAGTTAAAAAAGAATTAGTGATGTGGGAGAATAAAGGTGAAAACCCACACTTCAAAGCAGACTAACAAAAATTAAATAAAAAGAAAACGTAAAATGCTTCATTCATACTATTGTCAGAACAGAAACAATCACAACAATGAAAATATTACAGTAATAAGGATTGAGGATATTAAAAGCCTTTTACACTCACCTAAGCTGCAATTTCACAGCTGGCACAGAGGTCTCACTCATTCAACTTTCTCCCTGGCTCTCAGCAATATGATCCCCACTTCTCTTTGCACAAGGGTCTGGCCCTCACCAGACCCTGCACTGAGAGTTCAACTCTCGAAGTAGGAAAGTTTTATATTTTATTTCAGGAGTGATTTTCTGCTATTTTAGCAAGTTAATGAGCTCTGATATGAAGCAGGTGTAGCATGAGATGAGCAAGAGATTAGATCTGAAAGCTTTTCCTGTCCTGGCCATGGGAAGCTCACACAGTGGCCACAGCACCTGGCAGAACATGCTGTAAAAAACAGCCTGCCAGTCACATGGGAAACAAATGCAAAACTACACAAAGACTTGTTTCTGCATTCTGCCTTCCAGCTGTCCTTTCCTTCAGTGCTTCAAGATTAGTATTTGCCATTCTGGACAGATTACTAACACTGCTAACAGAGAGACATTATACAAGGTTAACCAAACATTAAACATCTACAACAAGCTGTTTTAAGCTTCAACCAGTTAAATAAGAGGGTGCATAGGAAAAGCTAGTTCGGTTCAGTGAAGAAAGTGTAATATTTAAGAATTAGTGCAACTTATGCTAGCACTCAGTCCAAGAATTCTGCTAGGACAATGTTGTTATTCTTGTTAAAACTCCTCGATGAAAGCCTTTTAACTTGGTTTTATGTCTGTCATTTGCCTGTCCAGGTACAAGTAAAGGAAAAGGTGCACGTTTATCTCACTTTGTATGCTTTGTCACATTCAAGTTACCTGTGCACACACAGCAAGGCATTTGTTAGTCACATAAAAGGTTACTGGAAAGACACACAACTTTTAGTAAAACACCTTATACTAAGTACTCCAATGTCCACATTATCTGTAGCATACAACAATGGCTAAGAGCTCATAAAAGCAGAATATTGAGCAGAGAACGAAGCTCTAGAGCTAAAAGGCACAAGACACACTAAAAGAGACCACAAGACTGTCCTTAACTTTACACAGATCACTTTCTGCATGGTTGCACATACTGGTTAATAAGAGCTGTGCAAGTAACTCCTTTCACTCTGCAATATGAATATAAAAAAGTAAGTTTATTAGTAACAACAAATTAAACAGAACCTAATGACAAAGGATGACTAATTCCAGCACTTATCCATAAATAGGAAATAGGAAGGGATGACAAGGGACATAATTTAAAACTTAAAAGTCAGAAATACTCAAACTCTTTAGAAGGCAACAAAATTCTATATAACTTACTAAAGAAAAAAATACATATATTGCATAACCTATTCAAATCTTATGGCATCTTTGCATTTCATTAGGAAATAAATATCAACTCTACAAACTACATTGAAAGATTTGTGAGCAGAAAGATACAGCAACTCTACTACTATCTCAAAATGCTTCATGCATACACAAGCCATCTCTACCAACAAGACTAAAAAAGCGACAGCCACGCTGACAAAGACTGACAATTCTAAAATAAAGTGTACTGGTGGTTTGGGTTCATTTCTGATCACTACAGAGTACCAAATCAACCAGTTGCCAGTATATCTTTTACCATATTCACACAGAATATTAAGAATTAGTCATGAGTAAGAAAAAAAACCAAAACAAAGCTATAGCTTCAGGTTTACAAGCAATACCCAATGAGTTTCCAAAGAAGAGAAAATCAATTACTTACTGTGTTGGTTAATAAGCATACGGAAAGAGATGCGGTTGGTGTAGAATCTATCTAGAAAATACTGGATGTTACTGCTAACAAATGGATCAAAGCCATATTTTTCCTTGTATTCAATCACCCCTTGCGCCATGGTTGGAACCACATCATTGTGTCTGTTCCTGACTTTAATTAAAACATCTAAAAAGCTAGAGGAAAGAAAATCAGAAACAAATTGTTAAAAGTATAATTAAACTCAACCTCTTTTTTTTTTTTAACTCAATCACAGCATAACCATTTTATCTGTTTATTATCCCTCCCAGTCAACAAAAAAATTATCAGAGGGAAAGACAAAAATATAGCAGTATCTAAACAAGCCTATTTAAAGAGAAGTATTTGGGCAACTTCTCACTCATGAGATCTGTAAAGCATTTTGGGTCTCAAATTAAGTTACTCCTCCAACAAACATTCCTTTAAATTAAATCTGTCTTCACCATTAATGGACAGCAAAAGATTCCCTTTTATTGCAATCATATTCACTACGATAACTGTCATTCCCCGAAACTTCTAATAGTAGCTGGGAGATCAGAAACTCAAGAAAAACAACCCGACTGCCCTTTATAATTCCTGAGAAGAATTCGTTTCTTGCCAACCCCTGAACTATGTAGCGAACTTGGAATGCACTTCCTTCCCCTGGCCTCTTTTCTGGTAAATTGGAATCTCAGGACTGTGTGGCTCCTGTTCAGTTTCCTCTCACACCGCTGGATGGCAGCGCGGATACAACCGAGCTCTGACCGGCTCTGTCTGCTCCCCTCTAGTAGCCCGGAAACTTTCAGGATAACACTTCCACTGCTTTTAACAAGCACTTACTTTGAAACAGCTTGGAGGGCTGTTGTTTCTCCCGCCAGGGCAGCTCAACGCCTGTGATCTTCAAAGTGCTATCCGTTCTTTCCCCACATGCAACTCATATATACTTGAATGTCAATTATTAATAGCTTTCTAAAGCTGACACATGGAAAACCAGTAATACTCAACTCTGCTACATTCTCTAATATTAACATTAACACCACAATGATTACATGATGTTGTTTAAAAAAGTACACAAAGTGACATGCAGCTTTCCAAAGAAAGCACAGCTGGCAGACTCAGTCAGCTATGCCTGTATCTGCAGTTCTACAGATCCATTTTCAAAAAACTTTACCAGCAAAACATTCTTGGTAGATTTATAATGACCACTGAAAATAAATGGATTAATTGTTTTTATCAGAAGTAGAATATACACCAGCTAAGAAAAGAATCAGAGATCACTGAAAGGTCATCTAGTCCAACGCCCCTGCAAATGAGCAGGGGAAAGAACAAAGATCACCAGAAGTAAAAAAAGACTATCCATTAGTCACCACACTTTCTTCCTTTTCAGCACCACTTAGCCAAAACAATCATTTGACAGTGCATCATATCATTCTTAACAAGTGATACACCTTGAAAATTATTTCTCCCACTCTACACTGCCAGCTGGAAAGGAATGTAGTTTCATTTTTAATAGTTTTTTGATCCTCCTCAGTGTAACCAGGGTTTTTGCTTACATGTTAACACACAGTTCAGTAGCCTTTCCACACTATTCTGTTGCGTAGAGAAGGGGAAGTTTTAACTGCCTAATTCCCAAATCTAAATACTATCACAGTACAGAATGACTGTTCTCTTACTTAAAAATCTTGTTTACTGAGCAGCTTAAAATATTTTAATGTTTTTCATGTTTATTAAGTCTTGATTTGGTGTGATCTGTTACCACTGAGAGCTGATAGTTTTAGAGACTGGTGCCTGGCTGTACTCTGCTGCTTCTCTGTTTCTGAGCAACAAGACAGTAGCCAAGGGCAGAACTGAAAGCAACACTTACAGTCAGGTCTGAGACACAGCTGACAACACTGTCTACTATTTGCTCTGCTATTTGTTTTTAAATACCTCCACTGTCTACAACATATACACGACATCAGGAGGGCAACTTGTTCACTGATATCCCACTACCAAAGTGCTTGAATGCACAGAGCAAGCCAAAGAACAAAGGGCTAGAAGGTTTATCTGCCACAACCAGCAAAATCATAGCTGCAGCTTAGTCAGTATATAAATAAATAAAAAAGGAATTCCTCACTGCAGTGATATGGCAAACCTGCCATTCCACCTTCAAAGATAACTGAGTTTCACCCGTGTTTCCGTCAAGCAGATACTTTTAAAGGACCAAACACAAGAAGCATGCAAGCACATTTCAAAGAGTCAGAGCAGAAATCAAAACACATTTTCTTAATCTTACCCTCATTCCTTACGATTCCTCTACCCCCCATATCCCTGAAAGACACAAAGCTTTTACTGTATTCTTACGGTGGGAGATCATTATCAAGGAATTTTTAAAATGCTTATGGGATAAGCTGGGAATACTCCAGAATAGCTCCAAAAATTTTATTTACCAATTACTTTTTTTTTCCACAATTCTCTGTATTTTGTTTTCAAAAACCATGATGAATAAATAATGCCGTTGGTTTGACAAATGAGAAATGATTAATATGAAGCTATTTTAGTCAAGCTTCAGTGGCTTCTGTATTAACAGAAGAATATTTAAGGCATTACTGCAGCTGTGAAATAAATGAAGCCTAGAAACTTCTGTAAAGACAATTAATGAATGTCACAACACAAGTAATTATCTAACTTTCTAATGACTGTATATATTATTCTATTTTGATCTATCATCACAGTGCAGGAAAAGCCATGAGAAAGTCAATATAAAAGGGAATTTTTGCTATGTCGTATGGATAGTATTATCTGACAGATGAAAAACAAGAAAGCGATGAGTAAAACCCCTTTTAAATGGAACAGATATGCAATGTTTTTTGCTGGGCAAGGCTGGGGGGGGTTATTATTGGCTGCTCTTTCTTAAAGCAGTGCTAGCTGGCAGCTGAGTATCACCAGAAAGAGGTAAAAGTTCACACTGAAATATTTCTGTAGTAGGAAATATATCTGCTCTGTAGTGCAAAACTAACAAAAGTAACATTGCATATTACTAAAGAGCAACAAAATGGTACTTTCTTATCAAATATACTCCAATGTTTACTTAGTTTGCTGAATCCCTACTTTCAGTGCAGGGCTGTAGAAAGGAAAGTTACATGTTTACTAAGTTTCCTCTGTGCGTTATCTCCAGACATACTGGCAGCTTATTGACTGTGCTCTCAGCCCCAGGACACTCCCCTGCACACCCTCCCATGAGAGGGCCGCAACGTAAAACCAGCAAAGAAACTCTGGGGTGGAGAGACTGGAGTAAGGGCTCTTTGAAAGCACATGGGAGCAGCATGTGTTACAAACCCTTCCATTTTTGAAAAACCACCTCCACCTCTCAGTGTTTACACGGATGCCCACTGACCTCCTGGGAACTTTCCAACACTTCTGCCAGCTCACACCCTTCACCAAGAGTGGACACCTTATCTTTGCACTCTGTGCTATCACACTGTTTGACAGAACTGTGGAAAAACTTCCACCTGACCCTTTACAGCTTGAGAAAAGATATTTGTGCTATCAAAAATGCAAAAGTAACCAACCATTTGGCATGTGCCACACTACTGACAGTGCCAGTAATGTGGCGACACTGCAGTAAGGCTCCATAAGTTCTGTTAACCAAGAGAAGGTAACAAACTGAAAAACCTCTGAACCTCCTCATCACAGGGATGCTGAGACAAAAAAATCCCTTCAAAGCATTTTGACCAACATTAGCAAAAAGGTTAACATTCATGAACATGCATCTGCCCTCCAATTCATACACCAAGAGCAGAGGTAAGTTGGGACATTCTGAAAAACATCAACTGTAGTTGTCTCTGCGCTTACTCCTGTAACTACTCACCCTCTCCACTGCGTGGGCACTGCTGTCTGCCTTTGCTGGACACACACTCCAACAGTTTATAGGCCACAGGGCTAAATTTAAGGGGGCTATTTTTCCACTGGATTAATTTCCTAATTCCATGGTTTCACAAACAGCCACACCAGTACATGGATAACATCTAAAACACTGTAAATCTAATAGAAAAAAAGGTTTCCTCAAAAAAAGAGCCCAAATTCTGAGAATACCAGAGCAGACTCCCCACACAGAGAGAGATATAACACAAATAGCCAGGGGACAGTTTTATGTTCAACTGATAAAAGCATTGCACCATTTTAGAAAGCATTATTTGAGGAACTACTGCCAACACTGACACAGCACATCCAACCTCTCTGAAAGATCATTTTAGCTCCCCTTCTCTCCTATGTGCTACTGTTACCCTGATCAGCCCTAACAGAAACTGAAGTCCACCTCAGCTGACAAAAAGATCACCAAGGCACACTTGAATTTCCAAAGTCAACTGCTCTCTTAGTCTTGATGTTTTTCGAGTGCTTGAGGTGGACACCACATTCAGCTCCAAACAAAAGCTGCTGGGTTGGTACAGGAACAGAAGTACTTCCATCCAGGCAAGACTCACACCTTCTGACACTAATTAAGCCAAAGGAAGAAGAGATGGGGGTCATCATAGAATGTCAAAGTCATTTGACACCACGCAGGACTCTAACAAGGATGAGCATTTGATGACCAAAGGATGTAAGGCTGGGCCTTCTGTAATACGAGCTAGATAATATGTAACATTAATACATAAAATGCACTCTCCCACAGCGTGCTCCATGCAGCAACAGCACGGCTGAGAGGAACCAGCAGATGAGGCCTGCTCCAGCCCCTTTTTATAGGCTACTATATGCAAGGCACTCAGAGATACACTGCAGATACTGCCCAGACAAGAAAGGCTTTGTTTCAAAGGACTGGACATACCTTATAAACTTTCAAGTTTTTCTGTAAACAAATCTACCTGGTTGAAGAAAAGAACTATTCCTATTTAGGCATCCCTAAAGACACTGCCACAAAGTCACAAATTCTGTATTAAATGGTACACACAATTGCAAAAGAATAGAAAACTTTTATCTAAACTTAAATGAACTCAGAAATTAGTTCTTTTCCCACTGAAAAAAAGCTCATTAAGTACTAGTGTTCCTGATACTTTCTGACCATACTGGTACTCTTCTAACCATAACACACAAGTAGGATAGGACTAGTTAGCAGCAACATGGATAACACATTTTTCATCTCTTTTCACAGGCCAAATTCAGGATGAAAGATGGCTCTTACTGTCAAAGTCCCAAGCTGGACTTCACCCCAATAGGTAGCAATAAATTCCAAGCATCCTTATTGTATGTACTTAATTACACAGAATACAATAATTGCAAGATTTCAAAGCTTTTAAGAAACATTTATACTGAATGAGTAAATATTTGGCTCATTATGAAATATTTGTTCTATCATACTAATATAGAGCATCGCAAACAATGTTTCCAGTTGCCATGAAACAATATCAACAATGCCATAACCATATGGCAGAATCAGATAATTCATGTGATAATTACGAACAGACTTTAAAAATAGACCTCCAAGAAAACTACTCATTAACCTGTATAAACATGTATGGATTGTGATCTACCTTGAACCGCCCAAGCCCAAAAAAAGCTGAAATTCAGTTACCTAGCTGCAGAACACCCCAGATGGTTCCAGGAGCTACATAACCACCTTGCCTCAACCTGCACATCCAGGACATCACAGGCTTAACAGGACCTGTGTTACACTTGCCAGGCTCGCTTTCATGCCCTGGACTCTTTAAGCCACGTCAAAGGGCAACAGACACCTAAATTTTGGTACCTTAATCCCGCCCAAAGGAAAGCTTGCTGATAATGCAGTCACAGACATAAATTCTTGTATTCACAGGTTGTAAGTACAGAATCACAAAATATAACAGCTAGAGGCAGTCAAAAAGTTCATCTAATTTATCTGCTACAGAACTAGCATGCCTAGAACGTCAGTGAAAGCTATCTGATCTATTCATCAAAGCTCTTTAAAACGGGATGCTCTACAGCTCTTAGTCTGTAACCACTAATATTACAGTTTTCACTTTTTGCCCTGCACACAATCTCAACTTTAACAAAAATCAGACACTTTTAGTTCTCAATTTAGAGCAACCAATGATCCTTCATTACAGTGACTTTTTTTTTTGGCATACACAGATTTCCAGTGCCTCCACTTCAATCTCTTTTTTTGCCAGTCTAAACAAACGACTTCAACATTATTCTGAGGTGGAATTATCCAAGTCTCTATTTCTTGTTCCTTCCACACTGATATTGTTCATGACTGCTTTAATTTCTTAATAGGTAGTACCCAGAACTGAAGACAGCATTCCAGCTTAGGATTCACACTGAGAAAATGGTTACTCCCCTTTGTTCACTAGCACCATAATTCACTCAGTCAGTCTATAATCCCTATGGTTCCTTCTGCAGTTCTGCCACACAGATAACTTGGTACTCGTGTGCTTCAGCAGCTGCTGCATGTATTGCTTGATACACAAAAAATAAAGTATAAAGATCTCAGATAACAGGCCTACAACCAAAAGAGCAAAACATCTGAAATACACTACCTGCTAAAGCCCTTATTTAACCTAATGTAACATTGCAGTCAACACAGCTGAAGCTAACTAAAGGCAAAACACCATTTCTGCACAGCACAGGCCACATCTTGTTCAAACAGAGCAAGATGTTTTATGAAACACTCTATAAAGCATTGCTTGATTAGGCAAGATTTTAGAGCTTAAAAAGAAATTCACGTTTAAAAGACAAGCTACCCTAAGAAAGCTAATCAATGGGACAAAAAACCTGCAAAAAGTAATACCCTGAAACAAAGTTGGCTGCTCTGTGGTACAGAGTAACCACAGACCTTAATGTTGCGCCTGTGTGTGTGTTTTGACTGTTTTCAAGTCTCTGATGCATATGTTGCACCTGTTGAACAAAATCACACACGGGGTTCTTTTCTATTTCACATTTCAAGGAAACATTATAATGGCAATTTTAAAATAATGTTGTTGATAAAGAGAACTGGCTAAGCTTTCCTTTCTTCCCAAGTAATGTTATTCAGTGAGGTAGGTGAACATCACTAACTGAAGTCCATTAAAAAAACTTTTACATAAAAATCATGACTGACACACTGAATAAAAATCAAACTATTAATGTGTTAATACACATTATACATAACAAAGTACTAAGCTTAATGTACACTAAAATGATACTTTAGTCTTAAGAATTTGATATGCAGGTATAGTCTCACATCCACCTTGTCTTCTCAATACAGCCTTGAAGGAAGACTTTTATGCTATTTTCTAAACTACCAGACTGGATAAATGCAAAATATATTGTTCAAAAGCACTTAGATTCCTACATTCTACTCCAGATAACAGTTTTGGCTTTTGCCATACAAATTCTACTTACAAATAAGGTAATTGTTATTCTATAGTACAAAACTATTTGGTATTTGAGACAGATTATTTTAAATGGACTGTCACAAGAAAACAAATTACTCACTCATCCAGAACATGAGGATCCTCAGGACTTTTATTTTCATACTCTAAAAGCTCAAGAAAACTCTGCATGTACCTGAAACAAGCAAAAATGAGAAAGAAAGAGTTAAAATACTTAACCTAGAATATTTTTGGATTTCTTTAAGATTACAACGTCACCTAAGACAACAGAAGCATAATACATAGTTCTCTGCAAAGGCTAAAATTAAGTGGGATGGTGCAACAAAGGGGAAGAAAGAAACTACAATACATTATATTGAGTAAAAAAGTATTACTTATAACCTTACAGTCAGCAATTCAGGAAAATTGCTATATAAATCAAGCTGAAATTAACAGGAGCAAAACCTCTCCACAGGAAAGTCTGTAATTTCAGATACTTAGTTTGTCCCTGGATCTTGATTTTTCCACTCATCCACTCTGGACAGATGTTAGTTTCTTCCCACACTCCTCTGAGAGCAATCCAACTTTCCTTCCAAAAGAAAGCTCAAGGGAGCACTCCCCAAAAGCCTCGCTAACAGGACTGCACCAAACCAGTCCTCCCACAGTTTTCCAAGAGAGTACACCCATCCACAGGCTCCCACGTCTCCTCACACTGTACCTCAGGCCATGGGACACAACCCTCGGTTTTGTAAAAACACCTCTTGTGCAACACAGCTCTCTCCAGTTCACACAGTCAGCTCTCAGGAGATGAACTGAGGCTTAAAGCCACAGAGATACCACAGAGGATCCCAAGAAGATTTAAGGCAAAGAACCAATCAATGGGAACACGGCCAGCCTGCTCTGTAGGACACCAGCCCCACACCAGTTTAAAGGTTGCCACCTCACATCACTGGGCCTCAGGACTAGGTATCACTCCCTGCAGTAGGTGCAGTTAGCAGTACACATGTAGCTTTAAAGACTGCAGAATTGGAACCTATTTCTTAAGGTAACTCACACAAGGTATCAATCACACACATCAAAACTACATTTCCACCTTAGGAGAAGGAGCTGTCATTCCACTCCCTTTTGCTCTCCCTTTGCTCCTGGTTAAGCACTGCCACTTACACTACACCCTTAGCGCTCATCACATGTGCCTGTCAACAGCTGTAACTCCCTGCAATGGTGAAACACACTGATAAAAAACCAAACCTTTTTCACATATGAAGACAACTCATTGAAAGGTCTAAACAGCTAAAGCTACAACACAAGAGGGAAAAGATAACCATAGAGCCTACATAAGGAAAAAGCAAAACAAGTGACCAAGCAAAGCATTGACCAAGCCTTTCCCCTTTCAGCAGCAGCAACCCAGTAGATCAATTCAGCTCAACAGAATGGCCTACGTATAAGCTCTTTTGGTAGCAGTTCCATGTTACAACCAGCTTAATCAGGCTGTGAAAGTTCACCCTACATCTTCAAGGCACAGCAAAGCTTAAGACAGCACTGCTGGTGACGTGACTCCCTCCAGAACCACCTGCTGCTTACTCCACTCCCATTTCAAGTTGCAACCACAGGTCACTGCGACGTTCCCTGGGGAGAGTGACATTCCCTGGGGAGAGTGATGACATTGTCAACATGGTCAGCAGAATAACACCAGGTCCTGTCCCTCATCATGTTTATGCCCTCCTACAACTATTACAAGTGATTTCTGTAATCACTCCCAAAATGTTTGTCACTTACAAGTTAGGCAACTAGTTGATACCTCTAGTACTGCTTTTTTAAAACATGTTCCTTTATGCTGCTGAGAGATGGCACCAGTTTACAACCATCATCACACTCTCTGAACTCAGCTGCTTCACCTGCAACAATTAACAGATTACAACCATCCTTACTCCAATGAGGCTAATGTTTTTCAACCCCCATCTGTCATCATATAATATTATCAAAGTCCTGTTTCTGAAGGACACCACCACACTTGAGAAGCAACACAGCAGGTGGGTTTTACTACAGACCTCCTACCAGAAATTTCCAACATCAGCAATCTGATGCTGACACCATGGATAAAATGGCAATAAAGGCAGCTCATACCTGATTTTTGTGCTGTGTTGATTGGATTGGTTGCCAGCCATTACTGGCATGCTCCACTGAGGTTCATGTTCCCTGTTAGCTTATTGGGACTCTAGTCCTAAGACTGCAGTCCCTGGAATAACCAGCCATCACTACTCCTGTGCTGAAGGATTAGCATTACTAGGGAGTCAGTCAGGGGCAAGGCAAGTGTTTCACCCATCTATTTCAGAAAGTAATTGTGCAGAAAATAGACTTCAGTCAGAAAAAGACTAAAGCAGATCTCAAGCACAAAAAAGTTGCTAAACATGGTCACCAGCCTTCAGTGCAACAACCAGCAGCCAACACCTTCTGAATTGAGAGTTTCTGAAACAAAGAAGAATTACACAAACTAAATGTTCTAAGGAAATTATAAATGCACTGAAGTCATTGCTCTTTAATCTCTGTGGTGATGGAGAAGCAATGGAAACACGCAATGCTTTTCCTTTAGTTTTATCAACAATATTTAGATGTCTCTCTGATTCCAAAGTAAATGGATACTACTTTAGACGTCAAGCTCATTAGCGAAAGCACTGTATCCAGCAAGTTAAAGGGACGAGCTTGGAGAAAAGGTTCACTTCAAATTTAAGTTACTCAAATTTCTTCCATGCCCTTGACTAAACAAAGCTAGAAAAATGTAACTTTATGTCAAACAAATCTAACCCACTCCCCAGTACATCACCCAGTCTGGGATATTGTAACACCCTGTGCATTATCTCAAGTCTCTGAATAGAAACTCAGAGCTGTAGATACTGTACATCTTTTATGCGGGTGTAATTTCCAGTTTGTACACCAAATTCAGCCCCACACACACACTCCCTCCCAAACACCTCAAAAATAATTGCGCAAAAATATGTTTAAAAGAAAATTAATTACTCTGATTTTCTATAAGTAGTTCACAACATTATCTTAACCACTACGAGCATTACACTCTGCCACAATGTGAGCAATCAGCAATACAGTTCATTCCTATAATAGTGTGTGTGAAAAAGGTCATTCCCCTTTCATCAAGCCCATCTATTTCCTTGAATTTTCTTTTGATTTGAATTGTGGGTACAGATAGGGATAAAAGAAGGTGGCAACTGTAGGATTTATCAAGCAATGAAAAGCAAGAGCTTGTGATGTTTAAATATAATTCACATACAATTACCAGCAAGAAAGAGCAAAGGAGAAAAGTACCAGAATAATGCATGACTTGCTGCATCATTAGTAAATCAATACAACTGTACAAGACAGACATCTAAAAAAAAATCACAGCACATATGAAAAAAAGAGAACATCAGTTATATTTTGCTATCTTTGGTGAGTCATCAAAAGCAGAAATCAAAGCCTATGCCCTTCAAATCTATTGTCTCTCTGGTGTTTAATTTTTTACCACAATAAACTACAATTCATTGGGCAAGCTCTTTGGTTTCAGGCGCCCTTTTTAGCCTTGTTCTTTTGTTAATTACTGCCAGGTAGATTGAATTCTTATTAGTCTGCCAAATGCAGTAATTTTGGAATTGCACACTTCACAGATGAGAGCACTATAAATGCCCATAATGTCAACTTTGGATTTTCCTTTCTTTTTTAATTCATGCAAGACACTTTTGCTTTTTTTTTCCCCCTGATGTGTATTTCACTAAGATTTTCTTTTAGAACCACTCCAATACCAAAGCACTAAAAAGATAAAACAAATCTCCATGGTAACAAAATCTTATTAACATAGTACAAATCTAGAAAATAGACGGAAAAAAATTATTAATCCCCCAACTGTACTGATTCCTCTGATGGGTCTTTCCTAAGAGATAAATGGAAATTTATGGTATCTTCTAAGGAAAAATTCTAAAGAAAAATCGAGAAATTTGGCCAGGGCTAAATAAAATGTGAATTTTGCGTATGACTAAGTGACATAATATGCAAATCTCATATTTACTTTAGATATTTTACAAGCTCTGACCTTATCCGTTCTAAGGTTTTATTGTAACTGTTTTCTCTCATCACATCACATTAGTGACCATATCCTTTATTATATATATAATTGTGCCACATGCTCAACATCTTACCTGCAGTGCATATCAGCTAGAGTGTCCTCTCAAAGCTGGCCTAAAAAAGGCCCACTTCTTTAGAATTAAGAAATTGCTCATTAATTCTGAAAAACTGATAAGGTGCGGATTGTTGATCTGCCTGCTACTTGGAATCATCACAGTTCAGAGCCAGAACATATTAACTGTGTTTTTGTCTTGATTCACTTTATTCCTTCCCTGCTACTCCACAGAAAAGATACACATAAATTACATTACTAACTCAAACTGAGACAGAGGTCATGCTTTATCTTTGCACAGACTGAAACTCAAGTCTATTATTTCTGGGTTGTTCACAGTTCACTCTCTGGGTAACACAAGCTCTATTCAGGAAAATGTAACTGAGCAGCACTGAGGAAGGACAGCAGTCTTTCCTCTCCTCAGTGCTGCACACATCAGGCTGAGGAACCCAGAAAGGAAGGAGGAAAAAAACACAACTAATAGTGCACCTTTGCTGAGAGCAATCAAGCAATCAGCTGTAAAATCTGTCAGGCAGGGAAGTGCAGTCAGGGAGCACAGCACAGGCACAGACAGCAAAGCGCCTGCAGCATGGCCACGGAGATGGATGGATTAGAGAAGGGAGAGAACAGGGCTGGCCTGGAGCAGGGAGCGTATTCTCAAAAGCGACTAAATGAGGTTGCTTCCCAAGGGAACCATAAGGGGCGACACAATTCACGCAATCCAGAATGTTTCATGCCTGGGTGGACAGAGGATTGATGGGAAAGGATCCATGCTGTACTGTAGGCAGGCTTAACCTGCTTTCTTATTCCACCGAAACTAAGATCCACCTCTTTACAGAGCCACTTAGCCACTTTAATTTAAAAGTCTAATAAAACCCACTTTAAAGATTAGGACCTATTTGTATTATATTTTGGCATGCTGACATTAAGAAATAGATTAAGAAATTACATTAAGAAATAGAAGTGAATTCAAATTTTAAAGCTCTGGCTTATTTGGAGTCTCACCAAAAAGTTCATAAAAACAAAATACTTTTAGTGTAAAGTGGTGGCAGAAAGAAATAATAAATAGGCTGATGACTAGATAAATTACTGAAAATTAGCAAAAAAATATATTAAAGTGAATGCATTAAATGTCTTTGCTTGCCTGTGGCAAATTTCTATAATACTTTTGTTTGCATATTAATAGACTACCAAGCTTCTTCAGCCTATGGCATAGCAAAAATAAAGAATCATGAAATCTGATCTGAAAAAAAAAGACTTTCTTGATGTATTTTTGAAGTGCATCAAGACAAGGTTTTTTCATTTTACATGTTCACAAGTCAGCTGAACAGGTAAGTTTTTATTTACTGCATGAAATTTAGGACTATCTCTCGTTATATCTAAGCTTTAGGTTCAGAATTTATAAATACATTTCAAAACCTGCCATCAGCATAGCTGCATAATACTCAAGGTCACTGACACTGAAGTTAATGCAACTGGTTAGCTTCTATAAAGACCAAAATGAAACTTAAGAATCAAATTTTGCCCAAGGTTCATCATTTGGACTTACAAACTACAGGTAAATATTTAATAAAGCAATTAAAAACTTCTGAACAGAAAAATACGAATTATGCTCTTTAAAGTACACATCTATAACCAGGGGAAAAAACGCTACAATTACTTTTGTTCCTTCTAACAAAATCACAAAAATATTCTTACATCATCTTGATGAAGATACTCCTTTCCACAAAAACTCTTAGTTAAACTGTGGATCCAAATTAGAAGAACATTACGGAAAACATTTTTATTTCAAACTTCCATCTCTGGGTCAGATATTTTAGCCTATTTAATTAACTATTCGTCCACAGCCGTGACAGTGCAAATCACATTATCATAGAATGCTAGATACTGTTTCTTCATTGCACTTTTTTTTCCCTTTTTTATCAGTACTATCTGTTGTGGCCATAAAAGTCATCCCATAAGTCCTCAAATCTCTTCAGCAAAAATCCTGAAGGAGTATCCACTCTAAACATCCACTCAGTTCCTTTTTTCCTGAAGTGATACAGATGTTGTTTGGCTCTGTATTAGCAGGGCAGAAGCTTATGCCACAGCACAGATATTGGTACTAGAATTATGCTGTGGAGTCACTACGGAAAAATTATTTCCTTTTCTTCACTCGCCTATCTGTCAACACTTCACTAAAGACAGCTTCACAAGTCAACCAGATTAGAAAAGCCAAGAAGGCCTACATATTATCCACTCTTTTTTATTTGGCATAACAACTGCCAGTGACATCAGGAAGATGATACAAGGTTTAAAACCTTGCAAGCTGCCACTTAACCACAAAATGATTGTTATTGTGTGGCCCTGAACCACTTACACTTATTTGAAGCATTTAATCGCTGTGTTTGAAGTGGTCATCAAGACAGACAGTAGTACCTTTCAGAGACAAACACAATACCACATATCCCTAATTTATATTTTCTAAGTCTGCAGCTTGATAATATGAAACCTAACCCAGCAGTCAATATACAGTCAGCATGGAAGCTCTTGGCACAAGGGCTATGGCTGAATTTAACACATTTTAGCTGCTGTTACAGTACAATAAGCTGCTATTCACAAAGGGAAGTTTGTTGTATACTGCAAAGATATTTTTACATAAATTCTTTGGATCAAGTATTTGCAGATAAAGAGGCAATAATACCCCATGAACAACTTTTTAGAGCGTAATACGTACAAGCAGCAGTCTCCAAATTTGCCTCACTGAACATGCAAGTGGGCTGGAAATTAATTACTGTGGAAAAGATGACTTTGGATCTACACTAGTTACTACAACGGAAAATGTTGCTTACTGGATGACATCACATTTTTGACCCGTTCCATAACTTCCACATAATCATGTTTTTAAAGATTTAGCAATGAGAAGAACAGACAAGGTTTAAATTTTCTTTCAGTATTTTTGACAAAGGACGAATTAGGAGAAAGAGAAGGTATTTCAAGAAGTCATGAGTGCAATATAAGGAATGTTTAAAGGAATGTTTAAAAAGCTTGCTCTTGGAAGTTACTGATTCATTCTAATTACCTGGGCGACAACAGTATGCTTCTATTAATTTACAAGACTAACTTACAAATTCTTATCTGGGATCCATATTGGAGCATTTATGTAACATTAGGCAGAAGAAAATGAAGCTTCATTGGACAAGACACATTATAAACAATTTGAGGCAGAAAACTGACTCTGATTCAGAACAACAATGTCAGTTTTACAATAATTTTTCAATGCACTTTTTCACATACCAACTCTGCACTAGTCCAACTGAAGGCCTGTTAAGTAAGTTATCAGGCAACAAGTTGACTTCTCTCATGGTGTTGGCCAGTCGCACCGGGAGTTCTTTCCGCAGAAACATGTATGACGTCTTCTCGCACGCATTGTCACGGCCTGGTGGAAGGAAGGGAAAGCAGATGCCCATTGCAGATCAAATTTTAGATCTCCCAGTGCTAGAAGATTTTTAAAAAACCACTTGTGAAAATAAAGTTTTGAAACAATTTCAGTACCCACCACCCTTCACTTCTCTCTCACTCCCAAGACACATATTAAACTTTTACCTTCCTAGAGCTTAACCATTTTTGTCTTTTTTCCTCACTTCAAATCATCTATCTTCTCACCTATAAAGAAAAATCTCTCATCCCACAAATAAAATTCAACAAATACCAAATACTTGATATTAGGTGGAAATAAGACCCAAACATTAACTTTTATCCTAAAGTGAGCTTTTAAAAGGTGAATGCTGAACACATAACAGTGGGCAGGGAGTGAAAACAAAAGGACTAAACAGTATGACAATAGTTCAATGACTTTTCACACTGTCACAAGTTCTTCAAACTTAGTAAGTACTTAAACATTTGAGCAGCACCTTGAGTGACCAGCAAAGGTCATCAGCCCTCCCACATCTAGCCTACAAAATTCTCACTAGCAATATGGAAGGAAAGCGCAGTGCTCATCGCTACATTCCCACTGAAAAAGCAGCAGCTGAGATTACCTTTGACTTTCACTTTTAAAGCAGATTTTTATCCAGCACAGTATTTTGAAAATAAAATATATATACATATATAAAAAAACCCAACAGCCAGAAGGCAAGTAAACAGATCCAGCAAAGTAACAATACCTTCCTGCAGACCTAGTTGAAACAGTGATAATTCTCTGAAGCCACCCTACACAAACCAGAAGCCACAACACGACTACGAGCAATCTTAAGCGAAACTAGGTACTAAAAATATCTACAAAATTTTAACTACAAATATTTAAAAGCACAAGATGTTAAGACAGTTGCCCAAAGAGTTCAGATGGAAGATCAGAACTGACTTGACAGTTTTTTGTATTTTGCAGCATTTCACAAGTGGGGGAAGTCTCCATAATAACTAATTTCTTAAAGAGTCCAGATAAAATTTTAAAAAAAAAAGCATCCATATTTTGCTTGTAATGAACACACAGTATTCTGCTTTCACATAAAGACAGCAAATGACTTTTGTGATGATAACCAGTTTGACTGCCTGCAAAATTTGTGAGCGAAGGCATAATGCAAGAGCGACAAATTATGTTCAAGTAAACCAGAAAGTGTTAAAAGCACTGCTAGGCACATAATCACCGAGATTTGCGATTTGAAAGGCTCGAGTACAATGCAACCAGCACAATCAAGGTGATACTTTTTAAGACAGTCCTATTATAATCACAGTGTTCACTTTCTTATCATAGGTAACATGCACTGATAGATTAGTTCCCAAACCCTAACACAACCTTGGGGAATGTGCAAGCACAATTAGGGTTTCTCTTTTTTCTTGCTCATTTAGGTATCATCAATCAATGGATCATTAAACTCTGTTAGTGTCAGCAATTCTATTATAGTTCTTCCATCTGGATGTATTTTACTCACTGTCATTTTCACATCTCCAATTACAGACACACGCATGCTGTCAATATTAGACAAAGGAAAAGAGACATTATGCTGTTTTCTGTAAAGCACTGTAATGATTTCAGAGTTCAGTCCTTCAAGTAAGTCAGATACTAATCCACCTACAAAAAGGAGAGACACTCGTTCCCAAGTCACTGCATACAGCAGTTTTTAAAGACTGTGGCTGGACAGTAGGAAAGACTCTCTGATTAGCTCACTCGATCATTTCTGAGCTGGAAAACCCCTTAGAACAAAGACAACAACTACTTCTTCCCAACAGTGACTGAGAGCAAGTTTCATTCTTTTCTAGGCAATAAAAAGCAAAAGGAATGAGAGACAGCCCAGACAGAAAGTTACGAACAAGAACCCACAGCTGGTGCGGGTCAGTGAGAGGGCGTGGGGGCCCTTTGCAGACACAGTCCCCAGCTTTGTGCAAGGGAGATAAAAAAGCTGCTACTGGAAAGCAGGACTGGCAGAAGAGACCACTTCCTCTCCTACCCCAGGCCAGGGCACATCTCTATTCAACCTGTCTCTCTCCAGCAGCTCTAAACTGTCTGGTTTTAAGGAGCTGCCCACCCTGTTGTACAGCCATGTTTTAGGTTTCAGAGCCCTTTGGGGTGCCTTTGAATGCTCAGTGCAGGAAAAGGAAAGGAAGCTCTGGTTTAAGCCTTCCTAACTTGCAAGTTTGCTTCAGCATAACTTCAGTTCATCTTTTTTGTTTGGGGCATGTGGTCAAAGTGCCATCTGCTCAGCTGGAGCCAATTTATCTGAGAACTTCAGCTTCTAACATGAGGTCAGTTACCTGTCTGCCAGACAGCACCAGAATCAGCAGTAATTAAGAGATTAACCAACCTTCAAAGCAAAAGAAAAGTACATCCTAAAAGATGCTCCTTGGCTACTGTTCCTCACAGCAACACCTGTACAACCACCTTTATTGCTAAGTAAGAAAACCTCCTAGGTCTGTAAGTCAGGTATTTTCTTAATATAATTTATCAGGCTTGTGTCTGATAAATTATATGATAGTTTTATGTATGATAAAGTAAGTCTAAGTTCTAAAGATATTTCCAGAAATAGCATTCTAATAAGCTGCAATGAGACTTCTGCAGGTTTAGCTCACAGTCAGACATAATTCTTTTTCATAGGTTGGCTTTATTTTTGATCTATTCCTTCCATCTATTTTTCAAAATATACAACATTCTTTCTTGATTTTGTTATGATTCCAGCTGAGTCAATATGCATTGCCAGAATCAGACTTTTGTCTTAAACACCACTGGCCAAAGCCAGTTTAAATCTATCAACTTCAGTTTAAGGGAATTTGAAATCACTCTCTCAAGGTTAAAGTCAAAGTTAAATTTGTGAACTATCTCTCCCCGATTTATGCTGCAGTCCTCAAGAAGTTAATCGATAATACAAATATATGAAATCACCTGCTCACCTTAGTATGAATTCAAACTCATCTTAAACTCTAGTGCAAACTACACTGCACCAAGCATCCAGGGCTGTATTTAGCCTTCTTTCCTAACTCTTTAAAAGCATGCTTTCAAAAAACTGAAAATGGAAATATTAGAAGACTCAAAGTGAAAGAAAGACTTCTTATCTACAAAGCCAAGAAGAACGGAAAGCAAGACATCACATGATATAAAAGTTTCACAATTTTACATGCACTATCAACATTTGTGACTCAGTGTCTGTAAAACAGCAATACTTCCTTACAATTGAACAGTAATTCTGTTTTATGGCTTTAAGTGGAAGAATTGTGCAGACCAAATTCTTAAGTCAGGCATTGGAACAAGTTTCCTTCAACAACGAGCATCACATTAAGGCAACATAAAGAACAAACTAAACAAAATACAACCTCTTTGTTACAGGTCTGCTCTACTACAGGGAGCAAAGCAGCCCCATGCTCCTCTTCATGGTAGAAAGCAACCTTATAAAGTAACTGTTTTCTAAGGGATTAGGTTTTAGTTCAGGGTCAAGAGGCTAGATTATCTCCAACAAGAAGAGTAAAAATCTGAAGTTATACTTTCAAACTGATTAAAAAACTCCCAGATCATACCTATGGCACTTGCAACTTGACACGAAGATAAAGGAAAAGCATGCAAAATATTCCACTTTTACTGCTATCTTACATCAATTTCCAAGATTCTTCTAAAAGCATAGATGGACAAAGCAGAAATCCATACAACAACAACAGTAGAACAGACTGTGGCACAAGCATTAATCAATCTGATTGGATTTACTTAAGTAAGAGTAAATAGTTCAAGGATACAGCAATGCTCTTCAGAGCCTCACCATTCACTGCAGAGAAGGCAGCAGCAACCTGGTCCAACAAGAACCAAGTAAGTTCTGCAGAAGATTCAAGTCAGAGCAATTTGCAGAAGCTCCCTGATGGTAAACACTGTGGAAGACAGCAAGCTGCTCTTATTTTTAGCTATCTCTTTGACTAGTAAAGGTAGACATCTGATTAAAATTATATTAAGCTAGTTGATTCAGTCTCCAAAATGGAGATTAGACTGAACACTGCCTAACACTCTTTATGGCCCTAATTCTCTCCAGACCAATGAGGAAGAAAGTGATCATCTCATATATTACCGATCACTTGCAAAAAGAAGGCAGTGCCATTTTGCACAGGGAGAGAAATGAGCAAGGAGTGGGAACTCTGAAGCAAGTTAGAGTTAGCAAAAACAGCATAGGCTGCATAAATTAGGTTATACAATAATAGCTACTTTGACAGAAAAATTGCAATAAAAAGCAAGGTATTTGCAAAGAAAGTAATCTTCAAATTATTACTACTGCACACATAGCTAGTGCAAAAACTGAAAATGTCAAGTGTCACCACAGTAGGTCTTTTTTTAAAAAACAGTGTTAAATAAACGTTCTACTGTCTCCAGTGTTCTGACCAATGTTACCTCTCTGGGCTCATCAGTCACCCTACACACGTCACATAGAAAGCATATTCATGGCCTCTTCTCCACCATTTTCAAATCTTCAGGTCAAAACTATCACCAGACTCTGATGCCAAACTTGAGACTCTTTTGTTTAAGAATAAATCAATGTAATGGACTGACAACAGATACAGCCTTAAACATAGTGAAAATGAGAAGATACATTAGTTGAACAAGGATCTAAGCAGGGATTTCCTGGACTTTACATCAAACTAAGGTCAGTGAAGAACCTTCTATGGACAACCTTCCATATAACAGTCTTGTACATGACAGAAACGAGCCAGGGTTTGTAATAATAAAGTGGGAATGGTACCTGTACAACAGTCACCACCCACAAGAGAGTGAATGTCTCTAAATGATGACAGATTTGGTTATGTAGTGAAGTATGATACATCTGAAGAATGATTTAACTTCCTTTCCTCAAGTTTAAGTTGAAAATACAGTTAAACTTATTAAAATAAGAGTAATACATTAAAATTTCATTTAAAAAGTTCATCCACAAGGTGACATTGAACATTAAATATTAAATCAATTTTCTTAGATATGAAAAAGTGTTAAGACCTTTCCACCAAAAAACAAATCATGCCAATTATTCAATTAGACAGGTATCAGAGGGAAGAAAAAATTAAGAAAAACATACGAATAAAACATGACCCAGAATCTTTGAGGGAACATAGATCACAAAAGCAGGCTTGAATGCACTAGGTCTTCTAAACGTAATACCATCAAAAGGGAAAAGATTAAAAGTGCAAGGTCTCAGGGTTATGTATCAATATCACTGGTGAACCTTCCACACAAAGGAAACTCAGAAAACAAAGTTCTACTTTCAGATAGTTTTCTCTACTACTCTCTTCTCTTCTCTAGGATTCAACTCTTCTCTGAACATTTACTCATCTCCTCTGTTTTTCTTTCACCCTTGACCCCAAAATGCTAAGAAATGAAAAACAAATCAGACAACTCTTGCAGAGCTAGACTCAGAGAGAGTTCTTTCTGGGTCCTGCAACAAGAAGCACAAACAACTTAGCGGTTATTCACACACATGCAGCAGACCTGATTCAATTATGGCAAATTCTACAAGGTGCCAGAACAACACTGTGGTGTCCAAGATTCACATTACAAAAGGATTAGTTCCATATGGAAGGCTGTACACAACCTCCATTTTGCTGCAGAAGAGGGCAGAAACTCTGCATGAGACCATGAACTCTGGTTCCAGTGCTCTCAGTTCAGCTGCCAGATTCCCACATTCATGAATACTCATTTGAGAACAAACTACAGCAATAGCCCTACACAAGTGATGATCAAAGTCACTTACTTCAAAAACCTATAGGCTGTCACAACCCCAGCAGTTACTGGGCTGCCAAGGTCACATCATAAAGCCATCAGCAGTTTCTGAATATTACCAGTTATCTGTCAGAGGAGACAGGAAAGGAAGAAACTAGGTGGCCTTTTTAGTCTCCTCAGTGCATACAGAGGTCTAGCTCTCTCCATTAACATGTATTGAACACCAGAGGCTCTAGATACTGTATTACTTTAAGACTCAAAAACAGCAAAGTCCCACTTGCTGTGCTTCACAAAGAACTCAATTTAGAATCTATAAAAACAAGACAGAAGCCTTTCATTGTGAAACTACTATTACAGCTTTCAGATAGAGCAAAAGGAAGGCAGACAGGAAGGCAGGAGTGATGGACCACCTCTACTTTTTTCTCTTGAGCTTCCAGAACATTTCATAGCTCCTGTACAGGCAAACCTAAACGAGTGATGCAATGAGATGCAGAAATCCTCAAAACCATACTCAAAGATCTGTGCATTGGAGCAGACTGAGCAAAGGCTAAAATGAATAACTTACTGTTGAAGCTGGGAAAACAGAACTTAAGAAGGACTGTTGATTCCAATGACTACACACCATCTCAGGAGCATGAGCTATTTATTAAAAGACGAACAAGCTATGCTTGCACTGTCCAAATAAATGTGGCTACAAAACAAAACCCAGCAAAACAACCCCAACTCCCAAAGCATTCCTATTCCCCAAAAGAAACAATCACATTTTCAGCATATTAAGAGATAGATTCTATGGCAGTAAAGAAGTTTGAGAAATTCTGAAGTTTCAAAAAATGAAACTTGAAGAATTAAGGACAAAAAGAAAATTAGATTTTATGAAGTCTGAACAATTAAGTTCTGTTAAACAACTACTGCCAGAAAACCAGCTAAAGCCAGAGGAACTTAAATCTACAAGCAAACTTTCACACATCTCCTTTCCCTTCTTCAGCCCAATTCCCATGACCAGCTGGGCCTTTGCAGACTAAGAGAAAGCACACTGAGAAGATGCTTGAGTCTTCTCAATCTACATGATTTATGCTCATAGATGACAACCTAGTTGTTAACGCTGCACAACCATTGATTTCCACATTTCCACTCTGAGCCATTTCATTGCTAAGTGCAATCCAAATTGGCAAGCTCACATACTAGTCAGCTTACCAGTTAAACTTTCCAGCAGTCATGTGGCACAGCATATGGATAAATCTAGAGTTGAAGTACTGAAACAGTTGAGCTTAACAAGACATTTCCAATTTATGTGATTTAAATAACAACAATTCAAGCACTCTTTGACTGCCAGAGCAACTGCAACACTTACCTTCTACTCCAAAGGAAAATCTCAGTATACCATTCACTCATGAGAATGCATTAGCCTGTATTCTGTTGTATAAATGAGCAGACCAAATCCCACTCACAGTCAAGGTCTAGACTTTTGAATTTAAGAAGTTAAAAATAAGAATAATTACTCTTGAATTTGTATACTGAAAAAAAAAACGTTATCTCCACTTATTTCCAAAATCTAATCTGTGCAAAAGTGAGCCATTTTATGTCGTATGTGTATTAATTACTCAGCCCATATTAAAGAATACCATTGGCATCAAGAGAAAGTCAGCTCATGTTTTCATGTAAATGCAGGTTAAGAACAAAATGTCAGCAAGCTGTCCTTAGAACGACTGGACAGCTCAACATGGACTGAATTGTTAAATTTTTTATTATATTAGCTATACCTAATTTCATAATAAATAATGCAATAATAATAATCATCCAATAAGTTATGATTTGTGAACTTCTGACTTGTGAACTCCAGTAAGCCTGTTACAAGTAAACTGTCCTCCAAATGAAACCGACTGTGCCAGAAAGCAGCTTAACTTACTGCTACTGAACTGGAACAGATAAAGAGAAGGAATTAACGGATGTACAATACACTGCAGATCTATCAAAGTCTTAATCAAACTCCAATCATTAATTTTAACTCTTAATGCCACAGCCTTCTTGTCTTGGAAAAGACTCAAGGGAAGACATATGTCTGTCCTTCTTGAGAGGAATGGATTATCAGATAACCACTTGACAAAGCTGTACACCAGCACTACACATTACAATCCAAATTAAAATAAACGCATGAATTTTAAAAATAAGCTTCTCTGATCTAAAACTGATGTTTAGCGGCTTATCACTTGGATCTAATGAAATAATTTTTTTAGTATTTTAATGCATTTGCCAAGAGACAACACAGTAATCAGAAGTGTCTATAAAGCTTAATGCACAGACACTCAACCTGTATTATTTTTAGACACAGAGGCCCAAGGCTGTCTTTCCTTTGAGTGATTTGGGAGTAGGCTGAAAGTCAGATGAATCACTTGGCCAGCAAAACTTTCTCACCCATATTGCAGGCACTCCCCACAGCAAATGACAGACAAAGATGGCCCAGATCAGTTTCTTGATCTTAGAGCTACCTGTGTAACCCAAAGACTCCCTCCTTAACCAGGCACAAGGAGCTTCTAAAACAACCAACCGACTAGAAAAACAAACAAAAAAAGCTCCTCAGACTATAGCAGCTCCTGTTGCACTAACAATGCTGAGTCCAGAGCAGGGAACAGTCAGTCTAAGTGCAGGAAGCAGCTGCACATCAGCCCGATGGCTTTCAAGCAGGAGACCCTGGACAACACAAATGCCATGTCTTGTTCTGGTGAGAATCAAAACTTTAAAACAAATTTAAAACCTTTTTTTCTCTGAATGTAGATGATGCTTGAAACATCACGCCAATGAAGCTTTATTCCTCTTTGGCTGCTCTGATCAGATTCTGTTACAATAAACTGATCAGAAAAGACTGAATTTCGCTTCTTGGAGCTTACAATCACCTCTTCCTCCCATAAGAGGCAAAAATCTAATTTCACACTGAAGGCTATAATTAGATATTCCAAATTTTTGACGTTTTCCCTAAGCTCTCACAGCTTTGACAACTTCCTAATCTTTATGAAAAACTTCCATATTCCCACTAACTGTTCCAGAAAAATACAAATCTCTGCTTTATCCTTTAGTTCCTGTCAACCTGCCAAAGGAAAAGCTATTCCAAATCTCCGGTATAAATAAAATTAATGTTTATGAGCAAAGACTCACACAGTTAAAACCAATTACATAAAAATACTGCCAATACCACATGCTCCAGTTTCCCTTCAGTTTCAGCGAGGTGAAATGTATTAGACTGTTGAATATCTTGTTACCAAATTCTTTGGTGATTAACAAACCACATTACAAAAAAGATTAGAGGATTCCTCTATGTGATTGTTAGTTACCAGAGTTTGAAGGTATTTATCCAGTCTATAAAAATCCTTTAGGAAAACATAAACAAGGTCTAAAATAAATAGCAGTTAAAACGCAAATTACTTTTTAGCAAAAAGTAATCTTTTAGCTTTTTAACCTTGCCTCTCTATTCAGTCTTAAACCTAATTCTGAAAAACACCAACTAGAATTTGCACAAGATTACTATTTTAAGGAATTAAATCAGTGAGAGTATTTATAATACTGTGTCACTTATTTTACATTGACTACAAACTAATGTGACAGTTTTTATATAGACAGACAAACACAGGGTAAAAGAAACCTCTTCCTTGGCTAAGAAAATAATTTAAAAAGAAGACAAACATGTAAGAGAATGTCACATTTGCATAGAAAGGTTTACAGGAAAAAAACAGTGAGTAAAATAGTCACTTATAACACACAAGGCATTAGAAAAAGGAGAACTACATCTGAGAGTCACAGTTCAGTGTTCTAATCCATCCTTTCAACCCAGCATTCCAAGAAGAAAAATTACTTTTAACTGACTCCAGAGAAACACACAAAAAACTAAACATCTTTTTAAAAGGAGAAGTAGCAGCCTATAAAATACTGCAGGAATTTGGGGGGAAAGGCAGGTTTTAAAATAAGTACCACTATATTAAGGACAACTGGCAACAAGAAAAGCTGTTCTAATATAGCAACTATGAAAATAGACATAATAATTCCTAAATCTATGCCTAATTCTAGGAAGGATATATTGGCTTGGGCTATGGGAGACTGGAGACATACCACTCACTCAACACAGAACACTCCTGCAAAGATCAATGACTGCTAGTGAAACGCAGAGTATACATGAAGTGTTTAAGTATTTGTACTGAGTCTGGCTGGCTGGAGTCAGGTTCCTCACAGCAACGCAGAGGGTGCTGTGCTTTCAGACTGTAACCATGAAGCGTTGATGGCACACCCGTGCTTTGGCTGTGGCTGAACAGCACCTGCACAGCATGAAGGCTCTCCCTCTTTCTCCTGCACTCAGCCCTGATCAGAAAGTAGGTTTGGGCTTGGGTAAAAGGCTGGAAGGGGACAGAGCCAGGAGAGCTGACCTAAGCTGGACAACGAGATGCTCCACATGACATGATGTCATGCTCAGCAATAACAAACCAGTTGGCTCAGTCTCCCAAGACAGCCATTACACTGAGACATCGCTCTGCTTGTCAGGGGTGGTGATTGTCTGTGTTTGCATCACTTGTTCCTCTTTTCTTCACTGTAAACTGTCTTGTTCTCAGCCCATGAGTTTTCTCATTTTTGCCCTTGCCATGCCAATGGGGGATGGGAGAAGTAGAGCAAGAACCTGGGTGGGTGCTCAGCTGGAAGGGTCAAGAACCAGAAGACAGAACATCTACTCTATAGCCATCTCACCTTGAAGCTATTCCATTGTTGTGCGTTGTTTTGGTTTTTGGGTTATTTTTCCATTACAAATTTCACAAGGGACTGTGCCAAAACTTCATAAAAAGCCAGGGACAGCACCTATTGCTACTGCCTTAACAACCATCAAATTAATTTGAAAATGAGACCAGCACAACACAATTTATTGTCTCTTTACCACCTTATTTTCTCTTGGGGCTTATCCATGTATTACTTCATTATTAGCTCCATTATTTTTTCAGCTACTTCAGCCAACCTGACTTAACTCTAATGTCCTCCCCTTCCTGTTCTCTGAAAGACAAGTAGTGTATTTTCCCACTTCCAGAACCCTAGGGCCATCACCATCCATTATTTCCATGAAGTCCATACGCAACACCTGTGCTGCACCAGGCCACTCTCATTTGCAGAAGAAAGTGTTCAGCTACTCACAAAACACAGAACTGACTTACTTCTACTGAAAGCCCCTAAGCCAAGGGGATCTAGACATATTTCAGCTTATCTAAAATTTGTGTCAGGGGTGAATTGTGATTTCTTTTACATTCTTGGATATAACTCATATTTTTCTGAAGACCAAAGCAAAGATGAATTCCGTGGTCTTTATCATTATATACTTACTTTAGCCAAGCATTCAGCATTCACCCCAATTACTATAAATTATCTCAACATCTTTTTATCTGCTTTTCCATCCCATGACTTTTCACCTTATCTGTTATTTGTACTGCAACCTGAGACAGATGTCCTTGCTTTCAGCTTTCATACATTTTTTTTTGATCAACAGTATTTCTGGAATTCCTAACGCTGTTCTGTCCTCTGTCTGCATCAGAATCGCTCCTTCTGAAAAGGACAGATCATCTTATACTCCCTTATGTCTTAGGAGGGACACTACCTATTTTCTTAGCTTGTATAAATTATGTTACTTTACAAGCACTAGTGTAATTTCTTCCATTCTGGAAAGGAAGGAATGCTATCAAAGTCATGCTCATTTTCATCAAAATTTAATTAAGTTTCAGATTTTCAAGTACCTTCTTATGAGTCTAAAGAAGGCATTTCAACAATTTCTACCAGTTGCTGGAAGAAAAATGTGCCCCAAACATTTTCAGACCTTCACAAACTACAAATCCTACCTTTCAGTCCTTCCAAAAAAGAAGTTTCCAAAGTCTCCAATTTCTATCAATTCCTCTGTTACTTCTGCTACTTCCTAAAATGAAGCAAAGAGAGCCACTGGCATTGTTTACTGCTTCATGCCTTCTTGTCCTCTTTCTTTCACCAAAGACATCCAACTATTTTAATGCCTTATCAGCTTCAGGGGAAAAAAAACAAAGGAACACGAGCATGCAGATGTGCATGGAGTGTGCAGAGTAACATCATCTCCCCTTCCCAGTGCCTCAAGGCAGAGGACTGCACCAGCTCCTCTGGTCAGTCCAAAGACAAAGAGAACACAGACTGAGAAATGTCCTGCTGTTTTGAGAAACAAAACACAAGCAATTCCATCAGCTGGAGGATGCTCACTTGCAGCCTACAAGCCTATGCTTACAGGCAAGACTGGGCAGCCAAACCACCTACCAAAGGCAGAGTTTTCAATGCTTAACCTTTATAAGGAAAACAAAATACTATCTTTGTGATCCAGTTCGATCATCTGCAACAGCTTATGGAATTTGTACTATAACTATGCTAGAAGACTGAATTCAGAATATACAAAGTCTCATTTAGCCACAGAAATTAAGTGTTTCTTTATTGAATAAACAGCCTGCAAAAGTGACTGATACAGATAATTCTGTAAATTAAATGCACCACATTCTAATATTACATAATACTCCCACACAAAAATATCTCTATCATACCAGTTCAATAGTGACTGCTGAACAAAGTTATCTAACCACAATGACTCTTCCAGACCTTTAAAACAATCAATATTAGGCTTTACAAAACCTTTCAATATTATATATAGTATTAGAACATCGCTGCCCGCCAGCTACTGGCAGAGTTGTAAATAGGAACAGGTTATAAATAACAACAGTTGCATCAAAAAAGGTTTCCAGTTTACTTGCAGTGCTACATACCATTCAAAGAAAACCCTTTATAATGTTATGAAATGCAAACTTTATCCATGCCCAGATCTAGGGAATGAAGGACTGAATATAGAAAAGCAATAATCCCAAAATAATTCAAGACCAAAAGCAGACAGACAATCCAGCTCGCATGGCAAGCTGCCACAGGGACCAAAGGGTAGCCTTTCAAGGTAAAAGCTAAACAGCAGTAAAATAATTCTATTCCAATGTTTGGCAAAACTCCTAAAGGGATTCTGTTTAAAGCTCTAACAGACATATTTGATGAACAATACTGAAAATTCTGGAAAAGGCACAAAAGATTTTTTCATGGCATTTTCATAAGGCTTGAAATAGCACATTTAATGTATTTAGCTTTACAAAATAAAAATTAAAAAAAAAATACTCCAACTCAATGCAGAAATACCTCATAGTGAAAAAATTCCAGACATCAAAGGATCACAACCTACCAACAAAAGCTGTAATGATAGATGGAAGCAGAAGCCAGTCAGATGAAAATAAAAGACAGTAATGTCTGACAAGCATTGGCCTTTCTGATCTGATTCAGTGGTTACTGTACCAATGGCTAACATGCTTGTTAAGAGGACATTTTTTTGAAGATGGATTTAAATCAAGAAAAAGGTTTTAAGGTCAATGCACAGACAGCAGTAGAAAAAACACAGCTGCAGACAATAAATGGCAGGTAATTATTTAATAGTATCTTTTAGCCCTAAACTTTGGTGGAGAGACTGCAATGTTCTGTTAAAAAAGAAGCAATAAAAATGTTCCAGTATCTTTCTGTGTAGAAAAAAATCTTCGGCTCATCTTCCATAAGAAAACTAATAATTATCTTTGGAGACATAAGGCTGGTTTTGATCTCCACTCTCCTACCCCCACATCTTGTTGTTCAAATTGCATCTGTCAGCTACCTTTCCGATGGCACATTTTCAGCTCAGTGCTGCTGCCTCTGCCAACAAGGCAATGTGAAGCATAAATGCTCCTGGAGAAACTCGATCACCTACAACTGTCAACAATCAACAGCGATGCCAATAAATGGTTTACTGTATATCAGTTTTGAAAGAGGCCTACAAGTTTCCTCAAGACAGCTAAATTTAATAGATACCTTTCACTACATAAAATAAACAATTTCATAACAAAAATTGTATTTAAAAATGGGAAGGATCCATTCTCACGTCTTCCTCCAGATATGTCCCGGGGCACAACAGTTCCCCAATTGCATGCACTCATTGGGATTACATATTGCATGCTCAGCTGTTCACAGTACAGTAAAATTACCAAATTACAACCTTTGTGATATTTTTCAATGCCACTAGCTGCAGCCACAAATATTTTGATTATAACCTAGAAAATCAGGATCTCCTAAGCCACATTCCACAAGAACTCACTATGATTCACTTTTGTCTTCAGCATATGCATGACCTTTATATCCAAATTCATTAGTAACTATGTGGCACATGAACACTAACATATGAAACTTTCCAAGAGCTAACATAAAGCAAAGTTTAACCCCATGAGCACAAAATTCATCCAAACACTTGGTTTGAAACATGAAACAAAAAGAAGGCTAGAATATAGCTAAGTACAACTGGACAAGGCAGCTTTAGTAGTAAACAAGTTGCAAAATCACCACGTATATGTTTCTAATGAAACAAACCTCAGACTCACAAAAGTCTCAGGCACTTGGTCAGCTGAGCAGCAGCAATGAGAGGATTACGTGAGTACAGCACATTGGCACACGGTCCCAACACAGCACGAGCACAACTTCAAATGACTCTTTCATGCACGATCAAAGGATCGCACAATTTATAGCTCACTCATGCCTTTATTTGTGCTTAATTATATGTAACCTTTGCAGTACAGCCATTCATTTCCCACATTTGTCAGTAACTTCACGGAGGCACCCGACGTGACCAAGCAGTTGTGTGCAGCCTGCCAACTGGGGCAGGGTTCATCTCCAGCTCACACCTTCCCTCATCAACACCGGGGGCAGTGCAGGCACCATGAGCTCAGGACCCTGTGTGCCTATTTTAAATGCTAGGACACTCCTAGAAAAGAAACTCTACTTTCCTCAAACAAATTTGCCTGATGGGTTATTATTTTCCCCAGGCATACCTGACCCACTGGGTACCTATGTGGTTGCTGATTAAGATTACTGGGTATTTCGGATTAACCTGTCACGCTCTAAGGCCCACTGTACACACACTGAAGCAAATCCAAATTGAGATGTGCTATCAATGTGGATCTCCAGTACAGGCATTTCCTTTTTCAAATAGTCTAGTCCCCAAAATGAACAAAGACCAATGTGTCTGAACAATTAGATGACATCTCTACTTAAAAGTTCATATCAGAAAAGATACTTTAGTAATTATATCAGTCATTAAGGAATGCCTGCACTTGGAAGTCCATCAAACCTTCTGGAAGAACTGCCCAGTTTGGAAGTACACAGCTGAATCCAGTTGGTTGGTTTGGGTTTTTTTCCCAGACCAGAATAATTATAGAGGCCTGGATGAACCTGGAGTGACATGATAACATTAAACAAGGTCAAAACTTGTTTATATTGAAACACAGTTACAGAAGGTCATTCTTTTGCAAAGGAACAAGATTGCACAAGAATCTTGGGAAATAACAAAAGAAATTGCCTGAACAGTACTCAAGAGTGTACAAATAGAAAATGTACATACAGCAAAACCAGAAAAAAGCTGCATAATCTGAGCGCCCAGACTTTCTGACACAGAGGTCGGGAGCCCATGACACAGTAACCTCTGACACAGTTGCGGCAGCTACAAAGAGAGCTGCAAGCTCGACAGAAAGTACATCACACAGCTCGACATGTGGGCACAAACAGGGCTCAGCTACTAAAAACAAGAGAGCGGCTGCTTTAACTATTGCTTTCTGCTTTGTTTCATGGGGTTTAGTACTAGCCAGCTACCTTAGGCAGGCAAACTGTCTTTTATAGTCCTTTCATTACCTGAAATATATTAAGCTCCCCGAGAAAGTTTAAAAAAAACATCATTAAGTTATACCACTGGAAAAGAATACTCTACAGTCCCAGTGTGCACACAGCTGTGTTCCATACAACCCAAGTGGTTATTTAGCAATAAAAAGAAAAGCCTAAGCTCTACCTCACTACACACTGCCACCATCTCTGAACTCTTCAGCTCACAAGAAGCTACTCCAGCTCATAAGAAATATAAAACTTCTCTTCCCCTGCTCACCAGAATTTTACAAAGAGACAAATTTATACACCAACTTAGTCTAAACCAATATAACCAATACAAAAATAAAAGACAAACACATCATAGTTTCATTATTGTCAGAACTTAAATCAAAAATCTTTCTTCAAATAAATCTGAATCAGAGTACCTGCACATTCCATACGAGAAATATACATCAGACAAAATCAGGCTGCCATGAGGGTTATTCACACATTTCCTTTGGGCTTACTCTTCTTCAACATTTCTTGAAAATTCAGTCATGTTTTTTTTTAAAACAAGCACTACATTCATGTAGCTCAACTAAAAACACCATTTCTTTTTAAGTGAGACATTATGTAGCCACTCTAAGCTGACCACAAAACAGAGCGTCTTCTCCGTGTGAAACATTCAGGCTGGGTAAATACAAATGAACTGCACCTTGAGTATCGTGCTCCTTATGCTTGGTGTATTTGCTCTCTTCAAGCCCTGTGCTACCAGCAAAATCTCTCTTTGCTAATTCAGCTTAAAGCAACATAGCTCCCTGGCACAGTGCATATTGACCAGGTCTTCCACACCTCAAGTGGTAAAATTCTTGCACCATCACCTTACGTTTTGAATCAGTTTTTTCTTCAGGCCTCCGAAGTCTCCAACAGAACTTGAAATTACCCTAAGCCTTAAACACCTTAGATCACATAAGTAAATACACTGTTTTCAATCTATCTGCTTAAACTGTTGTAAACTTCCTACTTGAGTTTTCCCAAGTAAATAGAGGCACTAAAAAGGAAGTAGGTGGAGATGTTAAGTGGCCCATAAGGCTTATTAAGATCAAGCTGATAGGTTTAGCAAGGTTGATACAACATAAAACTACTAATTTTAGAAACTCCTGGTGACCTTCCAAGACATTTTTTTCCTTTAGAGGTTTTAAATGTCAATGACTAGATACCTTCCCTTCAGTCTGAAGACATGAATACACTTAAACATATAGCCTGCACACACACAAGATTCCAATGACACATCCAGTGACAAGAGACTGGAGCTCATCCAAAGAATATGGCTGGCCAGGCTGTAACATACCATTCTCACTGGTTACTTCCAATAACATAAACCAGACTTAAAATCATAAAATAAACCTACTTTTTCCTGGTGAATCCTGAGATATTTTTCAAACCATAAAGTAATATGGATACTACAATGTTAAAACAAACACAGCATTACTGAAAAGCTGCCACAGAAGAGATGTCTAAAGGCAGACAGTAATGCAGGGACAACACAGAACTGTAGCAATCCTTACTAAAAAGTAAAGTTTTGTCAGAACAATCAAGTCGTTAAAGCCAATTATGAAATTTTTGCGCCCCTCTAATCACAACTGAGAAGCCTCACAAACATCAGTACTTCTCCAGCAACAATTTAAAACTTTCAAAGAGACAACAGTGACACAACTTATTTAGTGCCAGGGATAAAATAAAGATAAATTAAAGGTCATTGCTCTTGACAGTACAGAAAGACAGCATAAGAAGCACAAATGCCAGAGCAGAAGCCCATCAGCACAGGAAGGGGTGGGAAGTGAGAAAAAACTCAGGTGAGTGGAGATCAGAGAAGGAAAGCATGGCTTCTAGTCAGGTTCTCCTTTAAATAGAGACACGGTGCAATGTGGTGTTTTGTTTGGGGTTTTTTAATGGTACAAAACGCTGTTTCACTGAGACGTTGTATCAAGCCCAGCACTGGCTTTCCGTACTTAGAGCATTCTTTGACTAATACCATGGCCATAATTCTGCAATTGTTTCCACTTTTAATCACCTTCTGGCTGAACTCCACTGGCTCATTTTTGTCCTTTAGTACCTTTAGTGTAACCATGAAATGAGGGAACGCTCTGTTAAGCTCCATGGCCTTCACATTTACTCTATCAGCAATATTCATATGATAACAAAATCTCAACAACTCTTGTATCAGAGAGCAGGAGCCAAACAACCTCCGATACAGATATGAGTTTATTATCTAGATGGAAGAATATTTTTAACAGCGACACAAGCCACTCCGGGGTTTCATTCTGGTGCTTCTACGAATCAAAACGCTATTTATTCTGAAATTATTACTATACTAATAATGCTATTATTATCTACTCTGAAATAAAAAATGCTACTTATTCACCAACAACATTTCCTGAAGCTTTTCTGCATTTCTCACAAACAGGTCTTCTACACAAGTACAGCCAGAGTTCATGCCTGAGGT
This sequence comes from Campylorhamphus procurvoides, assembly GCA_013396655.1. Classification (NCBI taxonomy): domain Eukaryota; kingdom Metazoa; phylum Chordata; class Aves; order Passeriformes; family Dendrocolaptidae; genus Campylorhamphus; species Campylorhamphus procurvoides. Next base: position 796,918 of record WBMV01004057.1, read on the forward strand.
TTAGGTAAGATTAAAATTTTCACGCTCAAGACCAGCAACTCAGCAAGGGAAAAAGAAAGGATGCTCACAGAACGTGAGGCCAGAAATCCTTATTTCAACCCCCACATCCCCGCGCCAGGGACCAAGGCAGGGAAGGGGCGGCCAGCCCGGGTCTCCATCCTCTGGCCCTGGGCGAGCAGCGGCTGCCGGCGAGGCACGGCCCGGGATGCCGGCTCGCCACGGCCCGGGTTCAGCGAGGCCCCCCGGCCT
>WBMV01004057.1:797193-875930 GCA_013396655.1 Campylorhamphus procurvoides
GCCGGCGCCGCTCTGCGCATGCGCACGGCGGGGCGGGCGGCTGAGGGAGGGGAGGCGGCTGTACCCGTGTGGGGAGCGGGGTCTGTGGGGGCACAGCCGGGGGGCGAGAGGTAAACGGGGTCACCGAGCCCAGCACCGAAAACAACTACGGGGCGAGAGGTAAACGGGGTCACCGAGCCCAGCGCCACCCTGAGGGCCGCGTCCGATCCGTCCTTAAACACCCCAGGCCCGGCGGCCCCGCCGCGCTGCCCGCAAAGTGGGGCCCGTCACCCGGAGAGCAAAATGCCGATAATTACACACCCGAGGGACGCGGGTTTTAGTTTATTTTTATTCATTTCAGAGCTGTGCAAGCCTGGGTGCTCAGTGTTACTCCACGGGTTAGCCACGCCAACCAGCAAGACGTTTTGCTATTTAAAGAGTTTGCCAAACAAAGGAATTGGTGCCCATTGGCTACAAGTTACACAGTTCTCCGTTAATTAGTAGTCTATCTGCTATTGGCTGGTGATTCTCGTGCTAATTAGCCTGTGTGTCCAGTCTCTTCCCTTGGCTCGGGTGGGTTCCCCGTCAGTGATCAGAGGGTCTTTTGGTCTGATCTCCCCCAGCCAGAACTCCTTTTCACCCACCTGGAGCCGATTGCAGCACAAGTGCTGAGCTGTTTTATTAGCTTCTTCCTCCTCCTGTGGGTTCTCCCAGGTGTCCTTGTGGCCCGTAAATTCTGCCTTCTTTGTGTCCCAGTGTCAGCGGGCATCCTTCTCACCAAGCTTTGTTAACCTCCCCCTAGGACTGAGATCGCCGAACTAAAGCACTAAACCTTAACAAGGCAATTCTGGGAACAAATAATTCGTTCTTCTAACAGCTGGACATCACTTAGAGCTTGTTAGCTGCTGTCTGTTTCATGGATTAAATGTCTCTTCTTGTGTTGATTAGGCTTGAAAGTATACGAAGATCAAACAACAAAGAACATCCTTTCTTTAGAAAATGCTATGTTTTGCACATTTTGTAACACCTGGGCAGTCCGTTCAAATGTCTAATCACCCTTTCTGTGAAAAAATTCCACCTAATGTCCAATCTAATGCTCCCCAGCACAGCTTGTGACTGTCCTCTGGTGCCTGGGAGAAGAGACCGACCCCCACCCAACAGCCCTGCATGGCCACAAGACTGCATGTGTGGCCACGAGACTTGCTTGAGAGAACATAAAATGCATGTAGGTAAATCTATGGTTTTACCAAGGCAAGACAGCAACAAGCGTACATGTAAACCTAGTTCTTACACAATCTGCCGAAATAAAGAGAACTTCATGGCATAAACCATGCAAAACAGAAAATGTCACTGGGATCAATAGGTTTAAATTATAAACTGAGTTTTGCAAAGAGCAGGCTTTTTGGACCACTTGGATTTCTCATACCTCATACCTGCCCTCTTTGTGTATTTCAGCCCATATCTGGTTCAGAAAAGCTTCCTGCAGCTCATTCTCTGAGAGCCTCCCTGAATATTTGTTTGTATGATGAAAAGCCTCCACAGGTGTACAGGAAAGAAAATATTTGGCACTTAGGAAAAGTTAATTTTAACATTGATAACATAGCTAACACTGCTGAATTTCTGGGGTACTTAGCATCTCCCTTTTATCAGGGGTATTATTTTCATATCTTTCAGTTAAATTTGAATCTGGAACAACTGGACTTAACCAAGAGGTCAAAGATGACCCACCTTTACATGGCTGTTTAATAGCCAGAACATCTTACTCCCTGTTCAGGTAAAACTGTTGAGCATGCAGGCAACTGGAAACCTCAGCACCTGCAAGGGAATTAGAGTTTTGGTATGGACACTTGCCAGAACCCTGCACTGAGGACAAGATGACTGTGGTGTCCTGGCCCAGGCAGCACCTCCCGGCCCCACTGCCCCTGGCTTGCTCCCAGAGAGCCCTGACACATCAGAATCACTGTGACAAAGGAGATGGATAATTAAATCTGAGTAGCCAATCTTGCCTTAATTATTTTTCTTGGTTTTCTCTATTGGAGTTGGTGTAAAACCAACTCTTCTGACTCGCAAATCACAGAAACTTTGAGAGGGAAAAGCAGTAAGATCAGATTTTGCTGCAGAGTGATTCCCTAAAGCAAGGGATCTGATGTAGAGCATATTTGCAAAAGCAAAAAGCTTTATGGTGTTTCCTACCCACTGACTGTTTACAACTGAATTCAGTGTCAGTATTTAAAAACTGCCCCCCCTAGTTCTTTGTTTTAATATGATGGGAGGATGAGGCTGTGTACTCTAATGACAGAGTGAACATGGAAGAGCCTTTGCTGCTCCATGTATAGGATTGGTCTTAACATGTTAATTCACTGGAGCCAGAGGGATAAAGAACACTTCTATAACTGGTAACCAGAAAATTAAGTTACTGGAAAAGAAAGTCCTCGGTGAGTTTCAGTTTTCCTAGCATTTGCAATGAGAGACTCACTCCTATAGAAATTTGTAGCAGAACTTGGTCTGGAGATTTTAAAAGATGCATTTTTGCTACGTTTTTAGATCTTGTTCTTTCTGGACCTTTATATTATGTGCACTTCTGTTTTAAGGGATCAAAGCTTTTGCATGTAGTGTTTCATCCAATTAACATTAATTCACAGCAAAAATTTCAGATAGTTTAAACTCCGGAGCCATAATCTCCTTAACAAAGCTTGTTTTATTTCACCACAGAATACATGGTAGGTCTCTAAACTAGCTGCAGGGGATTCAGCATAATGAACTTCTTTGTATGGATGTCAGAGGAGGGGAAAAGGAATGTTAAACTGTAAACCAAGAAAACATGGTTATTAGTGTCTTATAGACACGTCGACTTTGTGGAATTCATAGTAATTTTTTTAACAACAACAAAAAATGTTGTATTGAAGTTAATGTAACCCCTGTTTCTTAAAGTTCAGAAGCACTCATTGAGAATGGGTATAATACAATTGAAACACTAACAATAACAGTAACCAATAACAGTTATTTGGGGAAAATTCACACAGAAAATTATAGTCCCAAAGTGCCTTTTACAAGATGACAGAAAAATCAGCAGAGAACAGGAGAAACTAGTAGAGGGTAGTATGATGTTTCATACAAATTTCTCCTCTTCGTAGTACTAATTTTTCTCAATCACACTGTTGTATTTCCCCACCTTGCCATTATATGCTTTCAATGATAGATTCAAGTAGTGGAACAAAGCCACATTGGGAACACATGGAATGAGAAAGGGATAAGGTTTCTTACTGAGGCTTTCCTAACCTTCCAAAAGGGTCTGGTTTTATTTTTAATAATATATTGCTTCCTAGTATTTGTGCTCTCAGATGGGTAAGCTTGGAAGGATTGTTACCCATAATAGCCAGAAGATTGATAGTTGCTGCATTTGGGAATGAACATGTAGTATTAAATCCCATAGTCTACATTTTCAGCCATTCTTGTCTATTAACCAAGAAAATAAAGTTTCTTTACCCAGCTCTTTGGCAGCAAAAACTGGTAGTCATTGCATTTAGCGTTCCTCATCCTGGTTAGTTGACCAGCAAAGTTCACCAGTCTTTCTAAAGGAACCATCTGGGACTATCAAAATATGTGTTTAGCCTGGAACCATCTGAGACTGTCAAAAATACATTCAGCCTAAGAGCTGGGAAGTGAAAGAAAATCTTGACTCTCTTTGTAAATAAAAATGCCATGGCTTGTCAAAGTGTTTATAATTAACTGGTTCACATGTGTTATGCTTTTTTAGAGTACACACTCCACAACTCCTTCAGTTATAGAGCTATCCTCAGTAATTTGCTTTAGAGTAAGTAGAGCTGGTGCCACCATGCAGCTGATGACACCGACCGTGTCCAATATTAACGGGCAGAACTACACTATTCTTTAATAGCCAAAAAAAATTTCATCTGTGAAGAAAAACAAATATGTGATTTTATTTTGAAATTGTTAAGGCACACAGAAGGGAAAATCCTTGCCACTGAGATAACAGAGTAAATGCAGAGGAAAAGAGTTTAGGAGCATCTCTACTGCTATGGTATTTTGTCCTGCCATAAGGGGATTATCGGAAGCAGTGAGATAGAGCTTTGAATGAGTAGCTCAGAGCCACACCAGAACAACTGCTTTCCTATCAGACTGGGTCTTGGTGCTTATTTTACCATTCAAATGTACAAAAAAACCCCACAGCCAGATCCTAACTTGCATTTAATGGAGAAAAATTAATCTAACCAGCAGCCAGTACACTTATGCCAAGGATTTACATTTAATCTTCTTTTCCACAAACAGCTTGAAAGAACACCCACTGAGGAAGAGTCACTGGTATGTAAGAAATACAGCTTTGAGTGTTGTGCTAGAGCCTTTAAAATGGGATTGACAACCTCCTTTGGGGAGGAGAACAGTATTAGTTTACCTTTAGTAGGAAGGGAGTGTCCCTGAAAGAAATTTTCTTTGGATTTTTTTGTTATTTTGTTTCCCTTCCTAGGGAGTCTCCTAGGGGAAAACTGAAAACTTGATTTCAAATTGAGTTGCTGAAACCACAACCTGGCATACCTTTATCTTTGGGGGATATCATCTCAGCACCTTTTTGTTTGCAGAAATTGAAGCCTGAAGGGGCTGTGTGAGGAAAAAGCTGAAGAGGAGTTAGAACTTGCTACGTTAAATTTACCATGCAGCAGGAAATACAAGAAGTTCTTGTATCCTCAGATAAAGGGAATAAAATCTGTCATTTAGGGGAGCAGGTTTGACTCATCCTGGCTCTGAAAATTCCCAGCTGGAGAGAAATGCATTTTTTTGTTCCTTTTGCATGGAAGATTTGTTTTCCATGAACTCACATCTTCAAGAAGAAACTGTCAGTTTTGTCTGAAAAAGACCATAGTTTCACAGGAATTTGTTCCCATCTATTCTGGTACTTGTCACCCTACCTAGCAGCCTGGAAGCCTGGAGAAGCATGTTTCCCAGGGCTTTCATGCCCCAGCATCCACAGCTCTGCTGGATAGACTGGCCTGAAAATGGCGTATTTTGTTTTCACTGCAACTCACGAGGTGAGAACTAAAGACTCCAGGAAACACCATAGTGGTTAAACCTAAAACATCAAAACATTCTTTTAGAATCCACCAATTTCATGGGATTCAACATTCAGCTCCAGAAACAACTGGGAAGAAAAATTGTCATGTGTGTCACCGTGGAACTTTCTGAATGCTAGAAATCTTTCAGAGAGTAATTACTCCTCCTGAGCTGCACTTTCCAGAGGTATCTGTGTGCCAAAAGACAAACAAGTGAATAAAAAAAAATCTGAGTCTAAATACACACTTTGTAATGAATTATCAGCCATTTTCTTCTCTAAAATCAAACAAACAAGGCATATTAGGGAAGCACAAGTGCATTTTCTGATTGCTTCCTCTCCCAGATCTTGGCAGTAGGAAATGGGTTGAGAAGAGCCTCTGTTCCAGCAGCAGCTCTGCCCTTAAGGGAACAGTGATACATCTATATCGATCAGTCTTCTTTTCACCTTGTTATGATATTTCCTTGTATCTTGTGCACCACATTATAGAGGTTTTATAATTCAGTATCATAACAAGTGCTTTTCTGAAATCAATAAGCATTACATACACTGGAATGCCTTTACATAACACATATGCAATTACAGTGGGTTTGGGAATCAGGTTTGTCTGACCTGATATGTTTTATTAACCTGTGGTTCCTACTGTTCATTGGGCTTTTTCACTATATAGATTTACACATGAATTGGTGGGGGTTTTTTAGTCTTGATTTGAGCCCATGGGAAGACTAAAGGAATGTTTGTAATTTCTCCAATTTTTCTGTTAAAAACACATCACTGCATTTATTCAACCAATAAGCTTTTATTATCCCCATCTTCATATATTCCATTTATTTAGTTCTGATCTAAAAGTGGATAGCAAAGAAACCGAACTGGTTTACATAGCACAAGTTAAACATCATATTTAACCTTTTAGTGACATCCTGTACTTCAAATATGTACATTTTGCTGATACTGCTTTTTGTTAGATTCTGGAGGCCCATGAGGTGCTAGATTCTGGAGTTTCTGTTTCCTATAGAGCAAACAGCAATATATATTTTGCTTGATTTTCTGTAACAGCTTGTAGACTGGTCTAGATGAGAAAACAGGCAAACACAGTGGTTATGTCTATGGACACTGACATAGCAAATTAACCCTAAGCATAACTTCTAGCAGAAGAAGTTCTGCAAGAAAAAGAAAAGAAAAACTAAGGGAAGATTGTATCTCCTCTCTAAATCAGGAAACCTTTACCAGGGTTATAGTAGCATGAGCCTTTGGTTACAGATAAGCTTTTCTGGTAGGTATTGTAAAGATATTCTTGCATTACTACCCTAATTTTCAGTTCCTCTTAACAGTGGGAAATCACATCAGTGTGCAAGTGTGGTTGCTTAGATCCATACCTATAGTGGGGCTCAAGACCAACACCAAATGAGAATCCATTTTAATTTGTCTTCTCATACATAGTCCAAGAGAGAAGTAAATCTATCATGTTTTTTTGGTATATCCATGCACCTGATCCTGGTAAATGTGGTGGGTCTCAATTCAGGCTTGAAGACCTGCCAACAGCTGGCAGCTTCTCCAGAAACTCCACTGGCAAAATATTCTGGATCTTTATACAGAGCCTCCTCAAAGATGACTAGAAAATACTGTAATTTAGCAAGATAAACAAACAAATAGGTTTTTCAACTGTTCTACCTACAAAATATAATATGCAGCTTGTTTTACAAATAATTCTGGTGCTCAGTGGGAAAACATAGCCCAAGGGCTTCATGCGTGGAAAGGAAACTTTTGCTCTGGTGTTTACTTCTAGATGAGTGCTTTGTGATAACAGGAGTAATTAAATGTCCTTCTGAGGTGAAAGATGGATTCTGTCCAGAGACCTGACAACCTGGAAGTTATACTTTCTCCACATTGCAACACTGCTCAGAACTACACATTTGTTGTAGGATAGATTAGCTTTGAAAGATTAGATATGAATATGGATGTGGACATGGATAAGAATGGAATTACTGATGATCCAAAGTCATCTTTACACTTCATTAAGCAACTGACTACTAAACATGAAGTTGTCACAGTCCAAAGAGTAACATTTCCACATCCACCTAGTTTAATGCCTTTCTTGTCATCTGAAGCTGGGAGTGGTGTGTGAGGGACACACTGAAAAGCAGAATGAAGAGCACAGATCATTTTTATTATCAAGGTTGCTGAATGCTTGCTTCTAGAAGCCGTTTTCAGTTGTGTTCAGCAGACACTCACCAGCTCCTGACCAGTATTTACGTCTGGTAGTTTGATGTGTAATGAATAGGAATCAAATACAAAATGACTTTTCTAAGGGAGAGAAAAGGAAAAAGGGGTCCATGAGGTGCACTCATGGCTGAAGTTACATCATAATCAAGCCTAGGTATCTATACCTTATACCTCAAAGGGACTACAGCTGTTTCCCTTGGAGGAGCACAACTGTTGAATCTCATGTTTCTAGTGACAAATATAAGCTGAATTTCTCTACGCAGGGTGTCCAGGCAGCCAGGGGATGAGCAGTGCTGAGATAAAGCAATGCTCAAGCGAGTTGCTCTCTGAAATTTTTCACTGCTTAATACTTTTACATGACTCAGAAGGATGGAAGTAGGCATCACTCCATGACATCCTTTTTTAATGTATCAAAGTGAAACTGGAATCCTATTTTGTGAACATGAAAATGATCTGAGTCGGGTACAGTGAAGGGAAGGATAACAATACTAGGTAGGTGTAAGGCTGCATTGTCAGATGTTTTGTGTTTGTCTTGTTGCCTAAATCTGAGCAAAAAATATTCCAAACAATATTAGTATAGATATGGTAGAGAGTAGTTCTTAATGAAAGCTTTCAGGTGCAGGGAGTACATAGGCACACACACCACAAAATGGGGTCCCTACAAATTTATAACACTACTTAATTATCAAATCTAACAGGTACATCCAACCTGAAAAGCATTTACCCCGGCACCACCCTCAGAACTGCCCCACTGGAGACTCTCCAAGGGTTCTGGGCCCTGTATATTGTTTTGACTACAATATATCTTATTATTCTGGTCCAGGTGCATGTGTCCCAAACAAGATGTCCTTGCTAAAACCTTTTTCCTTTAAAAGAGTGTTAAACAGAATTTCAAGAACGTGGCACAAACTGTGAGAAAGGGGTTCAGAAACTGTTAACTGCTACCTTAAGAGTGAGAAACTATATGGGGTCACAAGTGCTGCCAGCAGACCTGCTCCAGCATGGGCTCCTCTCTCCACATGTCCACGGGTCCTGCCATGAGCCTTCTCCAACACATGGTCACAGTCCCCTTTGAGCATCCACCTCTCCAGCATGGAGTCCTCCAGGGGCTGCAGGTGGGTACCTGCCCTGTCATGAAGCTCCATGGGCTGCAGGAACACCATGGTCTTCACTGCCTTGCAGGGGAACCTCTGCACCTATGCCTGGGCTACCTCTTCCCTTCACTGACCCTGGTGTCTGCAGGGCTGTTTCTCTCACATGTTCTCACTCCTTCCTCCAGCTGCAATTGCTGCTGTTTCCACAGCAGTTTTTCCCTCTGTTCTTAAACATGTCACCACAGAGACACTACCACTGTTGCTGATGGGCTCACCTTGGCCAGTGGCAGGTCCATCCTGGAGTCAGCTGGCACTGGCTCTGTTGGACATGGGACAAGCTTCTGGCAGCTTCTCACAGAAGCCATTCCTGTAGCCCGCCCCCCCACTACTAAAACCCAAAACCTTGTCACACAACCCCAGTACACCAGCCATATATATACTGATATCACAGAGGCTTTTTTTAATTTTTATTAAAATATAGACGTTCCACTCAATCTTTATGATTTGNCCTGCCCTGTCATGAAGCTCCATGGGCTGCAGGAACACCATGGTCTTCACTGCCTTGCAGGGGAACCTCTGCACCTATGCCTGGGCTACCTCTTCCCTTCACTGACCCTGGTGTCTGCAGGGCTGTTTCTCTCACATGTTCTCACTCCTTCCTCCAGCTGCAATTGCTGCTGTTTCCACAGCAGTTTTTCCCTCTGTTCTTAAACATGTCACCACAGAGACACTACCACTGTTGCTGATGGGCTCACCTTGGCCAGTGGCAGGTCCATCCTGGAGTCAGCTGGCACTGGCTCTGTTGGACATGGGACAAGCTTCTGGCAGCTTCTCACAGAAGCCATTCCTGTAGCCCGCCCCCCCACTACTAAAACCCAAAACCTTGTCACACAACCCCAGTACACCAGCCATATATATACTGATATCACAGAGGCTTTTTTTAATTTTTATTAAAATATAGACGTTCCACTCAATCTTTATGATTTGATGTATGGTTCACATAGAGACAAAGACAAATATGAGGCACACCTGTATAAGCATGTGCACTTGCAGTATATAGGAGAACAGTTCACTTAAAACATTCAGCTCAATATGGCACAGTATCGGCCTTGCCACACTGAACTAATCAAAAGTTGCTCCTAAAAATAGTATTCATGATATATAAAACTATCTTAAGACATCTCTTAGTAAACAGTTTCAAGGAAGGTAGGACACTGAGACAGATCTGAGGAAGAATCTGCATCCTGGCCCCAGCCAAAAGTCACTGAGCTGTCCTGCTAATGCTCAGGATTAAAAATCAAAGGCCACTCAGCAGTTATTGGCTCTAGATAAGCCAGTCCTGAGTTGTCATGGTGTGCTGTCTGCAATGGCTGGACTTTGCAATGCCACCTAATTTTGAACCTCACGTGCAACAAGCGAAAAGTACAGCTGGTGGCTGTATCAGACTCACACCTTTCCACAGGCACTTCAACTGCAGTGAAGGGCTGCCCAGCCTCCACTCTTCCCTTTCCCAGATATGTTTCTTTGCCCTGCTGAGGGCACAGACCCAATCTCAGGCTGTGCCAGATTCAGGAGTTAATCTGCAGAAGCAGAGAAGTGCTCCTACTTCCCCACTCCTCATCAAAACAATGATAAGAAGAAGTCACAGATCCTCTCTAGGGCTGCAAAGGAACCAGAGGGACAGTAGAGCACAGTAGACACTGTGTTCAGTGTGAGATTTGTTCAGCCATGTTATAGGATCTCATCTATTGCAACTATAGCAGTAACTCTCTGACTCTCTGATGCAGACATCAGGTGGGAGTTCATTGAAATCAGCAAACTGTAAAGCAGATCTAAGAATGTGACACCAGTTACTGTTTCAAAGGACAGCCAGGGTGACGTCAACTGAAAAATGGTGTGGTCTCTTCCACCAGCTACCACCTAAATTGCCTTCTCTTGAGAAGATTACAAGTGTCTTATGATAAATGCTTTTGGAAGACACCACACCTCATTATAAGGCAGCACCAGCACCAGTCCTGTAACAATCAAGATTTTCACTGAACTGATTAGAAAACCTTTATTGCCCGGTAGGGCAATCAAGACAAGTACACATTCATTTTAAAAACAAACAAAAACAAACAACCTTTGTAATCTCATGACTGTAAACACTTGTTTTATTGAGTGACTTACATTCCCCCTATGGAGTAAAGCAGCTATTGTATCAGAGTCAGTCATTTAGTCAGAAAGACAAACATTGGCATGGCCAGGAGAAAGAAGAGCCTTTAAATCCGTGTAATATAACTGCACCTCCTGCTGCCTTTCCAACTGGTAGTGTAGCAGAAGTGGATTTTAGCCACTGCTCTCTGATACTGCAGGGGGGAACATCCAGTTGCTACAGAGCTCAGAGCAATGTTACTTCCTAAGAAGACTACAGTGATTACCCCAAACAAATAAGAGAACCAGAACTGAAGAATCTCCAGGTTATTGTCAAATACAATGTTTTAAAAATCATGTGAATGTAATTGCAGATAAAAGCAGGCTGGGTAGGACAGGACGCATCTTATCAAATTATATTTGCAGGACTTGGCTTGAGAGCAGCTCAGAGTGGTCCTGCTCTGGTGTTGTGCCATCAGAGCAGACTTATTGCAAGCTCAATTTTTTGTTAAAGAAGGCACTTAAAACAAGCTACAATAGTTTTATTTTGCTTTAATCATTAATCAAAGGCAAATAAAATGCAATGAAGGAAAGTAAACACGTGTACAATTGCACAAATACAAGCAGGGATTTGAAACACAGACCAGATTACCATGGCTAATTCTGAGAATGGAGGTGGGGAGAGGGAGGAAAAGAGCTTAGAAAACACAAATTTGCTTTCATTGAAGAATTGCATTCACAGCAGAGACTCTCGCTCTACAAGAGCAAAAATTATCATTGTCTCTGCAGAAGGAGGCTTGAAATGTTACAGTATGGGACCAGGTTGTTTGCGTTGTGAGGTTTTAGATGCACTGGTGCTGGAAAAATTCCTGAGACTAACTCCTCAAGTCTCTTTCCTTCCGTAGGCACTAATTCTGTATCACTGCAGTCTAGCTTACTCAGCAATACACTGCTGCAAGTTTGTTTTATTTGCAAGGAGTACATCAACACTAAAGGCAAACCTCGCTGGCAATGCTGGCAGTGAAGTCCTCCAGAAACCAAAGGATTTGACAAGGAAGGAGGGAATACAGGCTGCTTGTGCAGTCAGATTCTTGCTTTGCAAGTGTTTTTATAACTGTCAGTTCTGAAAACTGAAAGTGAGATCTAAAAGAAGGATTAGCAAGGGGGAGAGAAAACAGGTTGTTTGATTGATTGTTAGATTTGTAGATTATGGCTATTAGTAAAAATGACAGCACCTCTAGTCGATGGGGAACAGGCTCAAAGCCTATTAATGCACCATGAGTAACATGATTGGGGGATATGAAAAGAGAAAAATCACAGTGTGAGATTTAAATCCTAGTTTCTGCTTTGAAAGCCGCTGTTTCAAGAGGGAGAAGTCCAATACTCCCCATTCACATGCTAATTCACTTGTTTCAACAAACTGATATTCTCCTTCACCTCTTCACATTAGCATAAAATGAGAAGCTTGAATCTGCATTTTTCAAAAGAAAACCAGATTTCAAAATTTCCAAAATGCAGCTACTCGGCGATGGTTCATACATGCTGAATGCCAGAGTATTGTAAACGCAATACTCATTTGCCTCCTGCATCCAGAGGGTAATTTCCATTTTTATTTTAATCGTAAGTGATCCATTGTTCCACATTTCTTTAAATAAATGTCCCCCACTGCTGCCCATAGCTTCTGCAGAAACAATTTTGAATATTTTGCAGGCAAAAATAGCAGAAGTGTTGAAATTCATGCCATTCCTCTCCAGAGTAGATGACTGATGAAATGCATATATCCAAGCCAGAAATAAATAGCAAATGAGATTATCCTTATATTGATTTCTCTGCAGTACATTCTGATTAGCCAGCAAATCAAAGACTTTTTTCCAGCTGCTCCACCAAGATCACATTCTTCATTCTCTGCATGTGCGGCTTCTGGTACATAAGTGCTTCTTTAATTTATCTGATAGATGGAGGCTTTTCTGCTCTACTATCCAAAAACCTTGGTCTTCTTCCTGTCTGTTGGAACATTCAAAAGGCAGATTCTAATATTCTCTTTATTCTTCTCAAGAGACTCCACCATGAAAGTTATTGCTCAGATCTTTTACAGACCATTTCAAAAACAGCAGTCTTGCCAAAAGCATTCTGGTGGACTCAGTCCTGCTTAAGGTGTTAATGCAATCCCCAGGACAACCTGACTGAGCCTGTGGGACATTTTTTATCACAAGAAGACTTTTTCAGAAATCAAAACCAGTGTGTTTTTCTGGTAGACTATCTGCCATATAATCAATGGTTAGTTCAAGGACTCTGTTGCTGGTGTCACAATGAGCTGTCCAGCCTGAACATCATGATGGTACCAAAATATCCAGAGCCAGTAGTCTAACCTGCCCTAATCATAATTTAACCCCCCCAGTGTTAATGATCACTACGACACCACTCTAGGCATCATGATTAAGAGCAATATTATGGTTTTACCTTTGTTCTGGTGGGAACGTGCAGCTAATTTTCAAATGCTAAACAACAGCCCAGATGTGACGCAAGGCTTGCTTTTGTGGTGGCACAGCTGTAATGCCGTGGCTCAGTTTTGCTTAGAAAGTGGTTGTCCAGATGCAAGAAACCACATGAAAGTAAGTTCAGAGGCAGAAGTGAAACTGAAGAGGCAGTAATGGTTAGCTGGAAAATACTGAGAAGGGACAAAAGTTGCAACACCCTCAGAAAGAAGGAAAAGACTCAGCAGACAGCACCTTGGCCAGGTGAGGGATCCGGGTCCTCTCCAAAGAGGCATGGAAATGAACATTTCCCTCCTGACCAACAGCTGCTTGCCTGCCCCCGAATAGCTGAAGTAGCTTGTATTTAAGTACTTATGTCATAGTTAACACTTGAGCAATACTTAGCTGCATAGCCTGTTAGTTGTACCTGTGTAATGTATGTGTTAGTTGACATAAGTACTTGCTGTGTGGTCTCTCTCTAACCATATTTAAAGGGAGACTAAACTAGGACAGATTCAGACAGTGCTTCTCTTACGAGAAAAAGAAGGGAATAGGCTCTCACTAGAGAGCACATTGAGCTTGGATTTTACACATCCTGCTTCAAACCAGAATGATAAGGTGAAAACCAGCAAGGTTGAAAGCAGCTACCATGTATGACTGAATACTCCTAGATGGCAAATTGCAGCATGCCTCTAAAATACTTCAACACTTTGTCATCACAGATTGTGGGGTAGGGTAGTAAGGTATATTACTTCTCTGCATGAAATGGAATTTTTTCTGTGTCTGGAACCGTGTCCATCAACACTGCAGAAGAACAAATCCCTGGGACAGTCATGACTGGTACTTCGTACGAGGGTAAGTAGAAAGGAGGAAAGAAAATCTTTTAAAAATCTCTAATTTAAAGGAAACAATAGGCAGTATATTGAGCTCACTGATGGACAAATTCAAGGACTGCTGCTACAGGAAAACGGGGAAGTTTCACGTTAAGCATCAGTTCCACACACATTTGGGCAGTGGGGCTGCACCACATGGCTCTGTCTGTAGAGTACGGGGGTTTGCTTTGAGGACTTGGTAGCTCCATTGTTCACATTTTGGACTAGCTTTAGGTTGATCCCGTGGGCTGTGCCAACCTGATGGTAGCTGAGGAATGTTAGGTGCACTCCTGGAGCTTCCCCCAGTAGACATCCCACTGGAGTGCTCAGAGATCAGCTCCCTGGAAAGCCCAAGGCATCATTAAAAACACGATTAGGAGATTTGCTTCACACATCCTAATCCAATTTAAACCATTACTGTAGACACATCCAGACTAACAAACTGTGAAAAGGCATCTCCGAGGAGCTGTTTGCCTTGTGCCAGGCAGTGAATGGACTTCAATACAAGCTGGAGAACCAGCCCCAGGTCCTGGCACCGTGTCTCCACGTGGAGGGCAGGGTTCAAGAGCTGCACGTGTATATAGACAGCTTCACATGCCATTAACTGTCTTGTGTTGGCAGGGTTGAAAGTCAGAGCAAAAGGTGATATAGGAGTCATTTCACTGAATTTGTGATTATGACCACATACAGTAAAGGAGAAGGGGTGCCCACCTGGCAGGACTAATACAGAAGGATCCGAGCAAGAACGGAAACTTCTGCCCATACCTGGTTTGATTTATATTTTTCCTCTACAGGGTGAGTTAGAAGGTAAACAAGTTCTGGTTCTCACTGTTTATGCCATTGGTATTGGTGACAGTAACATTAAATCCTACTAAATATTTTTGGGACCTTAAGTAAAATGATGGAAGTGATACAAATATTCTGTAAAAACTGTTCTTTCAAATCAGTACTCAGGAGGAAACAGACCACCCATCATTTCTCCCCAAACAAATCTCAGATCTCCCTAACCTTCCGGCTGTGTGACCGCTGAGGGAGTGGCAACCAGGATCGTATATCACTATTTGCAGACATTCCTCAAAGCAGCTGAAACGAGACGCCCTCCAAAATTAAAGAAGGCAAGACTCACTTTTTAACTATAACCGAAGGCAAAGAAATTGAGCACTGCATGCTAATAATAAAATGTAAGCATACCAATGAAGGCAGGAAACTGCAATGAACGTACAATATACACACAATGAGACTGTGCATCGAGGAATTCCTTTTCTCCCGTGGGAAAGGCACCTGCGGAGCAAGGTCAGAGGCGCGGTGAGTTGTTTAAGTGTGCCATCTAGTGACCGAGCACCGCCCCTGGGCAAGGCACAGTTTGCAGCCCCACGTGTAAGAATTCCTCACGTATAACAATTCCTCGCGTCTGCGTTTCGGAACATCCGCGTGTTACCGCAGTCGCTGGCAATCTGGTTATTAGGGAAGGTAAGACGAGCGGGTTCAGCCTCTGGAGACGATTTATTCTGAGGCAGAGTCACTGAGCATTCAGCAGTGACAATCTGCAGTCTCTGAAATAGCTGCCTTACCCTGGGGCTGCCACAGTCAGTTCCTCACCTGTGAAGAAACGTGGAGATGGGAGGGAGAGGGTGTGGAGGTGTGACACACAATTATTTTATCGTGTTGCTTTTTTTGTTGTTCCGTTTTAACCAGAGTGGGGAATTATTTGAAAAAAAAATCCCAGTTATTTAGACTTCATGAGCAGAATGAAGTTCCTTCTCAAGGTATAATACTAAAGCCCCTGGAGAAACTGTAGAATAAAAATAAATTAAATGGGAATGAACTGTGTTTCCCATCATAGCAAAAGAGACTGAAGTTTGTGTTTGTGCCATCCCAGTGATGTTGTGCTGTGCTGAAACCTCAGAGGCTGAGGCTGCTGGGGAATTCCAGCTGCAGTCCTTGGTGACTGGTGCTCTTTCACTGATGCTTCTCTGGTAGCTCCCCTTCTCTTGCTCTGCTGGCCACTTCTGCACAGGCAAGTTGGAAAGCTAAACATGTTAGCTGCCAAAAAACTAATCAAGTTGATTTTGCTCTTACTGATGTATAGAACCACCAAATACTGGACCAAAAAAAGCTTTTCTTGGGGACATGCAAATACAGATTTTATGCCTCAGGAAAAATAAAAATTAAAAAAAAAAAAGGGGCATGTTGCTCATTGAGAACACCATGGGGAATGGTTAACATATTTTCCACAGGAAATAGTTTCTTTTTCTGATAATTATTTTCGTAATTAAAAAAATCATATTTGTCATAATATCTCCTTTGTTGTGTTGTAGAAAAGCAAGATGGGTATTGATTCTCCAAAAGAAAAAGTTATTATTTGAAAGACAGGACAGTGTAGAATACAGACCCAGGTGTTTTTCTACCTGCAATACAGGAAAATCAGAAAGAGTCACAAGAGGCAGAGGAAACACCACATTGCACATACTTGCCATTTTCAAACATTACCAATAGCTGGAAAAGAGAGAAAACCCTGCAAATGGCTCAGGGATGGGGATAGTTGTTGCACTTTGCCAGGAAGTCAGCCTGTAGCTTCCCAGGAGCACAGGACAGACAGGGAGAAGATGGTAGGTCAAATGTTACAAGTCATCTCTCACTGCTGTTTTTTTAATGTGACACAATTGCAGGGGCTCTTCACCCAGCTTCAGGTGGCAGAAGAATACAGCCAGAAGATAAGAAAATTTAAATGTAATTAATCACAGGATTTTAAAGAAAAAACAAACAGTTACACTTGTCACACCTCTCCTCAGGAGAGGGTTTCAACAGAGACTGCTTACTGATGTGGAGGGAAAGCAGCAGCAAGTCTCATCTCAGCTACAACTGTTTACACAGAGGATTTGCTGTAATGTCAGGGAAATCTGTTTAGACTGTTGGTGGAAATCCAGCTTGAGGATAGGATCAGGTCAGTAATATTAGCCAAATCCTATTAAACTAATAAAGGATTCAGATCACTTCCTCAAAGAAAACCATTCAAAGGGTGAGTTTAAGTCTAGAAAAATGAAGAATGATAAATCCCAATCAAATCCTTTTAATCTCTCTCCGTTTATCAGCATTCTTTTCCTTCACGGAGAGAAAGGCTAAAAATGATGATGGGGTGTTGGCACAAAACTAGCATTGTCTCTTCTTTAACATTACAAAAGCAGTTCAAAATCCCATTGCAATCATTCAAGGAAAAACTTTAATTTGTTCATGTACAAGGGATTGTGAAGGTAGTTTTACTGAAGAAGCTGTAGGTGAGGGCACCATATGGCAGAAGGAAGGCTCACCTGAGATGGTTTCTCATGCCACCTGGCTAGTGGTGGTTGCTGCCTTGTAACGTGACTATGGGCTTCAGGAGTTGGAGGAGCTGAACAAAACACACACCTGCCTGTTCCCTTCCAAGGGATTTTGTCTGCTGGGCCAACATTTAAAAACAGGGCAATTTGTATTAAAAGCAAAGAATAGCTTGATAACCCAGACAGTGATTTGGAAATGTCAGTGTAAAAATTCTAGTCAAATAATTTTTGTGTTGGATCAGACATAAGTAACTCCCCAAAACTTTCACTTGATATGCCTTAGTGTATATATTTTGCTTCATATGACTTTAATACCAGCTCTACAGAGAACTCTGTTAAATCTGTGCAAGTGGTTAAAAATAGAGAAATAATAGGAAGGAATTTTTTGTGTGCACACTGGCAGAATCACCAAGAGTTAATAAACTTTTAATAATTTTAAAATTTTTAATTATTTTTAACTTATTTTTTCCCAGTATTGTTGGGTAGCAAAATAATTTACATTTGACATCCACAATTTGCAGGTAAGAAACTAACTTTTTACTATTTTTAAGCTTCCAGAAGCTGGCTGATTTTATGATACGTAATTATACTGACAGCAAAGACTGTTGTAACCTCACAACTACTTACCTGAGGGCTCAGAGCTGCCTTGCATCCTCAGCAGGCAGCCAAACAAGGCAGCATCTCACAAGGGGACTTTGTCAAACATCCCCCATTTTGGTGGTAAGGGCTCTTCTCTCCAGGCAATCTACAGGCAGGAGACCTTTGGGCCTCCAATAAGAGAATTTCAAAGGGAGGAAGGAGCATGAAAGAAGAAGCTGCCCAGTAGAAAGCAGCACATAACCAAAAGCATAAGAAGAAAGAAACTGTTGGTTGAGCTTTATCTCCTTAACATCCACAGGCAGGCACCAGGCAGGACTTGGTCTGGCAGATGACCTAACAGCTTTGATCTTCCTTGCTTATGCAGTGTGGGTTCTTCAGCAACTCCCAAGGCAGCTGGTGCTGCAGAAAAAATTACCCTGAAGCTGCCAGGTCTGTCTTTTGTAACGCAAGAGTTGCTCGGTAAGGACCAGTGGGAAATGGCCAATGTATTTCTTCTAAAATAAGGGTTATTTGAGCAGAGCTTGAAATTTGATCTTTTTTGGAAGTAAAAGATAAAATACGTACAGAAAATAAATAGCTTCACAAAAATAAGCAACTGTCTCCAATCAAAATCTGAATTTTGAGGTATTATCCCCTCTCTCTCCCTTGCTCATGCTCTTTTTTTTCCACATTGCACACGAGCAACAAGGTGGGATGATCCATACCAGAGGGAAAACAAGATGCTCTCACAGCTCTAGGGATTTGTTTTAAAAGACATTGTCTATAACCAAAGCAACCTGTTCAGATTTGAACAATTTCTTCTGAAACACAGAAGCTGCAGCAGCTGATGTCATGAACAAAAATACGCAGGTGAACAGAAACAGAGCAATAGGAAAAGGAGATAGAATGAGCAAAAAAGCAATGGAATGAGACTTGCAGCCTAGAATTTCACAAGCAACAGTAGCTCATAAGCAATGAGCTGTAAATACAAAACTGAGCAAAAAAGAGTCATCATCATCTTGAATAGAAAGGCAAATCTCTACCACCTCTATGTAGCATTTCTGGCAGTGTGAATGCTATTTTATGGGCATGGACGCAAATCACAAGTGCTTCGTCTGTGAAAGAAGAGCAAGTTCTGTTTACATTCATCCAAAAATGCATTGGAATGAGAAAGTTCCAAATAATTATGGTACTGCAAGTGTTCAAAACAGGTTACCTAAGTCAGAGATACTAATCCAGTAAGAGAATTCCTGAGTGCTGACTCACCTGTACCTGAAACACAATTCCTATCTCAGTGCAAACAGTTGCCATAGGTATCTGTGGACATGTGAGAAGACAGAGCTGCCCAGAAAGAGCCACATTTCTGTCCTAGGGCTTCACGGGGCAGCCTTTCTGCCTAAAGGATGCTGCTTGACAAAGCTGTGGTAGAGCAGATGCCATTTAAAGGTTTCCTACCCTGGCTGGCTTGCTTTATTTATTTATTTTTAATTTATTTTTGTGGGAGGCTCTGCTTGGAGGTCTTGGGGCTTTGAAGGCAACGCTGTGACAAGAGGCAAAGAAAAGCCCCACAGAGCTTGCACACTATGGACTGCTCCCAGAGCCTGCTCAGGTGGAGCGGGCTCCTCTCCTCCAGTGTAGCTGTCCAGTCACACCTCTCTTGTCAATAGCCGTGGCACCCTCGCACCACCCGGGTGGAGTCGGCTACCAGAGATTAAATCCCTCACAAACTCCGCTGTGACAGGTCTCTAATGCACCGGTTTGTACTAGGGCCATGATCTAAGACACAAGGGTAGCCTAATTTACCAGAAAAAAAGATCTGGTTCTGGCCAGGTAATGTTATCCAATAACACATAGAAGTGGGGATGATCAGGATTATATCCATAGCTGAAACTAGGGTAGCAAATTCGTTTGTGTTTTCCAAATACCTTTATTTCTACCATGTACACATTTGCTTTCCTAATTAATTGCTCTGCTTGGACATTCTTTCTCTCTAAATACTAGAGGGCATTCATATGCCTAGGAACACCTGAAGGATCAGAACATGGTTCTCCCAGAAATTTGCATTTTAAAGTTTGCAGAACTCAGGCTAAAGCCCCAGTCAATTTATTGCCTTCTTTTTGGGATAATAGAAACAAGTTATTCTTGTCTACGGTCTATAGTGGTAGGAAGAATAAGAAGAAAAAAATGAAGCATTTTCAAAATAATAAAAATAAAAAATTACTCATAGCCCTGAAAGATAATGGTTCATTTTCTCAAAACTAACATTAAAAAGTACAACTCCGCAGAGAATAAATCTAAATAAGTACTAAAATACCCTACACAACAGATACCAGTACTGAGAAGATAGTAATAGAGATCTGGGGAACCAAGCACACCACTTTCATGCCAAGAAAATTAGTCCGTCTACCATTAGCCTTTACATAGGTTTTGATGTTATACCATGTGTTAATTATTTCCAAATCACAAGTGCAAACACTCACCCTGATTGGAAAATTAGCAGATTTCAAACTCAGGTAATTTACCCCTAATGAGGGACTTGTTGAACTGAATTTAACAATTAGCTCACACCCTTTGCTGGCTGCATATGGTAAGACTACAAGGAGACACAGAAACTTGAAAGTCACCTTTTTTAGTCATTTGCAATAAAGGATTAATATAAATTCAGAAGCTGTTTCCGTGCTGTTTCTAGTTCCTCCTTTGGTTCTTAAGGCAGTGGTTTTCAAAGGGAGGAGGTGCTGCCTATACTGAACTGTTCTCCCTTGTTTTTGAACCTTCCCCCTCCAGATCAGTTCCTCTGGGTGCCTTTTGTTACTTAACAAGCCTCTGGCAAAATCGATTTCACATCTTAAAAGAGGTAAACTCATGATTTATTGGTCAACATACACCAAGTGTAGGCAGAGCTAACAAGCTACAGTGCTCACCATCCCTGATAAGGCACCCCAGGAGCCCTGGCTGGCTGGGCTGCCTTCAAGTCCAGAGGGGAAGGGTTGGATTTTGTGGCTACTTGGAAAAGGTAGTATTGTTGACATGGCTCAACTACCATTCTTGGGCTACTTGGTTTTGTTTCTGTAGGATTTCACATGCCTTTTGTGTTGGTTTTTCTTGTTGAGAACCCTTGAGCTGCTAATTATCCCTGTGTCAACACTCTGCCCTTTTTCAGGAATCTTACCTTTCCCCTTATGGTCTGCAGAACATCTCTCAGCACTTCCTCACAGCTTAGCAGTTCTCCAAGATGCCTGAACCAATTTCAGTTTGTATCAAAACTATTCCTTAGTTCCCAGATGGCATCTGTGATATGAAGCCTGAATTTCTAGAGTGGAAATTGACACTTTCCAGCTGCTAAATTGCATTAAAGGAAACAAAAGTAATTTTAGCCTACCAGAAGTTTTCTACCTACACTGTGACCCTACCTGCATGATGGATGCTGGGCAGACAGGTCTTAAGAAACATGGCCTATTTGTAGTTGTGAAGGGAAGAAACATGCACAAATGAAAGGGATTTTCTCTCCCTAGAATGGAGCAAAACTATCCAAAACATTGCCAGAATTTGTCTGATTTCTCCCACAAAACTGTAAAAGTTATTCAATAAAATCATCCCATTTTTCATTGCGCTTTCTGCAGTAGGGTTTTCTTTTTCTTTTTTGAAGAACAGTGAAGAATATTCTGAGACTTCAACCTGCCTTATCAGCTTGCCAAGAGCTTGTTTGTCAGTAAGGGGCATCAGGTATAGGTGTAACACACTTCTTTTGAAGGTAAAAAAATAGAGAAATTGAGAAATGGAAGAAAAAAAGAAAAAGAATACTGTGCATAAATAGGTTCTGAGCTCTTTCAATGCACTGCTTTGATTGTCTTCATGTTGTCAAGCAACACAATGCATAGATGTAGTTCTCTAGATTTCCCTGCCTTGGTTCCCTTTTGCTAAAAAAGAAGGATAATCATGCTAATTCAGACAACTGTTAGAATCATCTAGCTAACATTTTTAAAGGGATCTAAAGTAGTAAGGAAGTGTATTATCTATCCCTCTTCCCCCATACACAGTGTCTTAAAAATAGTCATCCATTTTACCTGGGAGCTCGGGAGGTGCAAGCAGATTCTTGAGTTGTCCTGTGGGAACACATGAATGGCTGTCAGCCAAAACAGCACTCAGACATTTTTCGACAGGGTAATGAAGCCAAGTGCAATGCATTGAGTAGGTGGAGTTGTTGTAACAGCCCTATTCTATAGCATTTGCATTAGCTGTGTAGCAAATGGCTGCTCTCTTCTTCTCTCTTATCCATGAGTCTTCTTCTGGGCTTCCCTACTGCTTACACTAAATATACCCATTCCCTAATTTGTCCTATTTACCACTGTTCATATTCTAATAGTGTTGCCTAACTTCTTCCCCTACTCCAGCTCTGAGAACCATGGGATCACAACTGCTGTGGTATTTTTTTTCCCCTCGATCTCTCTTTGGAAAGAGACATTGCATAGAAAGTAGGCTCCAGCTGTCCTGGGTATGCAGGCATGAGCCTACACACTTGTACCTCCTCCCTGAGGAGGACTCAGGTATTTTTTTTCTCTTTTGAGCAGGGAGAATGAGGCAGGGGCAACTGTGGGGGTGCAGGAGCAGACAGGACAGTTGGAGGGTGAGATGTAGGGATACAAAAGTCTATAACAGCAGAAGCACCCTCTTAACACCTGAAACACATCCTTTGGGTATTAAGTCATGAGGCCTTTGCTGCTGAGACATGAGAAACACAAAGGCATGACAAGCTTGCCACTGTAAGGAGGTCTGATGGGAGAACCTCTTCAAGGTTCCAGCACTGCCCATTCTGCAGCCAACAGGAGCCCACACCATGGTCTTCTGAAATAAGAGGGTTTCAGTAAGGTTGCTTTAAAAATAATAGTTTGAAGGATAGATGGAAGAACAGTGAAGCAGCTCCTGCAACATTACAAGGTGTTAGAGTTCATTTTGCCACGCTGTGTGTGGGTTGTTCATGCTGCATTCCTCTGTATGACACTACAGGAGACTTCATGGTCAGTGTTCACCCTCTTGCCTGCACCTTTAGCACGTGGGCACCCAAAACATGTGACTCATCTTTTCCCATGTCCTCATTAATTATTTCCTAATGCCTGAAGTCTCTTAACCCTCAATCACACACCTCTGTGTATGCTTATCTTTCTGTTCAACGTTGTTAATCACAAGACACTGATAAAGTTACCTTTGCCCTTCCTCACATGATAATCCCAAGCAAATATGGCATAAAGGTTACACACTCACATTACCACTCATTACTTTACGACAGGTGTATAAATGAGTTGTGAAATTTATCTTCTATCTTTTGTTAACTGTTTTCAAATTCTTCAATCACAAACACGTAATTGAAAGTGAATTTTTTTCACTGAACTGAAAGGGATTGTTATCAGAACTGAGACAGGAGGAAATTCTGGCTTTCAGTTTTTGTTTTTCCCTATCCAGACTAACTAACATCCAGCTTGGAGGTGGTGATTTGCAATGTTTTGATTTCAAGAGTGCCTGAATGAAGGCACTGCAATGGAAGCCACCAGCTGCCCCTGGCTTTTAGTTCCCAGGCACCTCCCTAGAAATCCACCTTGATTAGGCAGGATATAGCTCTTGCTCTGAGCCAGAGGATGGCAAGAAATTCTTAATTAAAAAAAAGAAAAAGATATTTGTGGCAATAAGACCTACACAATCGGCTGCATTCACATAACCTGTAACTCACAAAAGCTCTTAGCCATGCATTTAAGAAAATGTATGTCTAATTTTTTCTCTGAAAGGGTTTCTGTTTAATTAACTGATGTTTGGAATAAGATGCCCATGACTGTATACAGTAAAAAGATTTGCTGCCAAATCTGAAGTCTGCTTGACAATCACCACAGTACATTTCATTGCTGAAAAATGTCAGCTGAAGGTCACAACAAGTATTAAATACCTACCCACAAACATAACAGCTAGTGATACCTGTGGCTAAATCAGGCCCACACTGATGTTTACAAGATATATTTACCAGGCACTCCAGAGACACAGCAGATACCAGACCAAGAGTGAAGACTTGCTGTGCCCCAGCACCTTCCTTCTGTGAACCTGCACAGACACCACTCCTTCATACACTCCATCTGCTTTCAAATGCACTCTCCGTGCTATGGCACATGGATCTGCTTTTCCATGCCATGAATCCCACCCACCAAGGCATGCCTCTTGCAGAGCCACTACAGAAAACACAAAGATGTCTTACCAACTCAAAATATTTTATTTTCCAGTTTTGAAGCTGATTGAACTCACAGCCAACCATCCCCAATGCTGCTATGAAATTCAGTATTGCTCTGCAAGCCCATGTATGTAACTGTGGCCTAGACTACATGGATATAAAGCAACATTAGAATATTCTAATAGCCATAATGTTAAAATGTATTAAGAAGATTTCTCATGTTAAGAATATGTTAGCTGATCCCAGTTAATTCTAATGCAGAGTGAAAATTTTCACATACATTATTTTGCAAGGGAAAAGTGTGCAGATTCTCTCAAATTAATGCAGTTCAAAAATCTGTATTCATTTCCCAGACTACCATCTTAGAAGAAAAGGTTAAATATAAAAACTATTTCAACCACTTCAAAACAAAAATAATTCAAGTTTTCT
Organism: Campylorhamphus procurvoides; assembly: GCA_013396655.1. Lineage (NCBI taxonomy): Eukaryota > Metazoa > Chordata > Aves > Passeriformes > Dendrocolaptidae > Campylorhamphus > Campylorhamphus procurvoides. The sequence goes on from WBMV01004057.1 coordinate 821,567, forward strand.
ACTAATGAAATCCTTCAGTTGTTAAAGAAAATATTATTTCTGACCTCAATCAGAAAGAAGAAGACATTTGTTTAATTCAGCCCCACTTTCTACTCCCAGATGGTTCACTGGTTGTTTTCAGAATGTTTCATTTCCCACTAATTCCCAAACTGAATACATTTTTTTTAATTCAGTGTAAGCCAAAAATAAAGCCCCACTCTCAGGGGAAGGCCACAAAAATGATCAGAGGCCTGGAGCCCCTCACCCTATGAAGACATGCTGAGGGAGATGGGGCTCTTCAGCCTGGAGAAGAGAAGGCTCCGGGGAGACCTTATTGTGACATTCCAGTACCTAAGGGAACTACAAGAAAGATTGGGACGGACTTTTTAGCAGGGCCTGCTGCAATAGGACAAGGGGTAATGGTTTTAAATTACAAGAGGGGAGATTTAGAATAGATATAAGAAAGAAATTTTTTACATTGAGAGTGGTAAAACAGAGGAATGGGTAGCCCAGAGAGGTAGTTTCCAATCCTTCTCATTTGGGAGAGGAGACCGACCTCCACCTGGCTACACCCTCCTTTCAGGTAGCTGTAGAGAGTGATAAGGTCACCCCTGAGCCTCCTTTTCTCCAGGCTGAAAACTCCCAGCTCCCTCAGACACTCCTCACAGTTGTGCTCCAGACCCTTCACCAGCTTTGTGCCCTTCTCTGGACCTGCTCCAGCCCCTCAATGTCCCTGCACTGAGGGGCCCAGACCTGGGCACAGCACTCGAGGTGTGGCCTCACTACAGGGGGACAATCACTGCCCTGGTCCTGCCATCGACCTTCTTGGCCACCTGGGCACACTGCTGGCTCACGTTCACATGGCTGTCAACCAGCACCCCCAATATTCTTTTCAATCACTCTCATCCTCACAGGCACTGTTAGCGCAAGGATCCTGAGTATCATAATACCCATTTTCCAAGCAGAGAACCAAAGTACCATGTAATATCATAGACCAGTGACAGAAGACATCCCAGACTCTAACTCCTACTTTCTTCTTCCAGACCACTGACAGAGAACCTGCCATCCCTAGGAAGAACATCTGTGAGTGACATATTTGCAAACAGTAATTTACCAACTTAGGAGCTGAATTGCCAAGGAATGTAAAAGGTCTTGCCCTAAAGAGATCATCATTTGTGTAGGTGGAAAACCCACAGAGGTTTGGGGATTTCAGAACAAGCGTATGAACCGTATTTACTCATCAGAAGCAGCTATGATGAACTCATGAGAGATTATCTATTGTAATGGAGAAAGGCTGGGAAAATGGTGTGTTGGACATATGACAGCAATCCAGGGTGAAATTATTTTAAAAAGCCAAAAAGGATGAACAAGAATGACTCTGGATTAACTCTAAATCATACCCATTCTAATAGCTAAAAAATAAAAATAAAATAAAATCACATTGTGAGACAGTTTGGCACCATCAAGTGCTTAGTAACAGGATAAAAGTACATGGTATAAAATCTTACTAAATTACATGATATGAAAACACACCATGTGTACATCTAACAAGATTAATTTTCCACTACTGGTCCTTTCAGTTCTATAGCTCACAGGCATTTATGTCAGAAGTTGTTCTGACATGGACAGTGGCTATTTGCAGTGCAAGAATATACACATTCCTGAGCTAAGCTTCCAGTTCCTGTTGAACAGGAGGGCTTCTAAAACTTTGGCAATCCATCTTCAACAACTGCACCATTCAGGATAATCTTGGGAGCCTGCTTCTTCTCCCCAGCTTCTTCATCCATACACTCCAGAGGATCCAGGTCGTGGTATTTTCTCCTGTAGACCACCCTCGAGATTACAGTTATCAGAAACATTTCCATGATGAGGAGCTGCTGGGCTATATCTGCCAAAAGAAAAAAAAAAAGAAAAAAAAAGGGAGGAGACAAAGAAAAGCCCCAAAAAGGGAGAGATTACTGTTAGACACAAAATGAATACCTGGCTTACTACTTTTTACCTGTTCAAAGGGACAAACTTTATCATCCTGTCCCCATAACAGTGTCTCTCACACTCTGCAATAACATCAGTCACAGAATTCCAGCATTGCCCATCAATAAACAAGCAATAAATTATGTATCCAAAACACAAGAGAATTAACAGCAATTATGCATGTTGATTTCTTTTCCTCTCATTTGTGATTCCAGCTCTTCTCATTAACAAGTTTTTCTCTACCAGCTATAAAACTTTTGTCCTTGTTTTTTAAGCAAAAACTAAGATTCCTCAAAAGTTAATTATTCCAGGAAATTGGTACTTTGAGAAAACACCAGATATTGCAACTAGCGACACTGAACTGGCACCTTTATAAGTCAATGAAGAACATTCTTCCCAAAAAACTTACATGATCCTCTTGCTGTAGAGGAAAGTGGTGGAGCACACGGAATGACTCTTTGTGTGGCCAACACATTGATAATAGATGTCTGCAGTTGGTTCAGAACAACAATAAACTGCACCAGAAAGAGAAAACAAAGGTCTCAGCTACTAGAAAAGGGTTGATAGTTTGCACAACAATTCTATTTCATAAGAGAACCTCCTTTTGCCTCATTCAACCTTTCTTGCTCTCCCTCTCCTCCCTTCTACCTTGTGGTTGTCTGCCATTCTGCAGAATTCATCTCAAGGTCAGGATGATACTGCTCTGAATATGACTATTGAATTAAAGCTCAACTTAAAAAGTGCTTCTTCTTGGCCTTTCATTGGGGAGGTACAATACACACAGACCTCCCAGCTGGGATTTCAAATAATACTGAGTTCTGAATAACAGGTAACAGTGTTTTGAAAACTGCTTTGCAGGTGTGACCATCTATTATATGTGCTTATTAATAGACACCTTAGTGCACCTGCCTTTTCTGTATGTCCTGTTCAAGAAGGATGCATATCCAAGGATTCTTCTGCACTCTTTTCAGGGAGACATGGAACAGGGTGGCCTTGTCCCTGTGCTTTTTCAATCTAACATATCTAGTTCTATTCCTTACTATTTAATGATTCCCAGACAGTATTTTCATTATTATCTAACTCTGAAGTGCAGAATGCACAAGAAAATAGTGTTAAAACAGAATACTGTGGCATGCTGAAACAGTTCAAACAACAGCCACCCACACAATGCAACTTATCCTCTCCTAATTTTTAGAGAAACACACTAGTATTTTAACATTGCCTTTTGGGATGCCACATCATCAAAGCCTCCTTCAAGCCCCACAGAAGGTGCTGTTGTGATTTCAGTGGTATAAAGACAAACAGATTTTATGTGAGTTTCACACCTCCAGTACTCCTGAGAGACTAGAGGTAAATTGGCTCAAGACAAAACTGAACAGCAGCCAAGGAGTGTGCTTCAAAGGGATGCAGTTTTAATCAGGTAAAAATATGTCTTTGCACAGTGTATTTAATGAGAAAAAATATTATAACTTTTCAACAAAGGACCAAGAACTAGAGACTCAGTGTGCATCAGCAGTTAAGAGAAATTCTTACCAGAAATATTAAACTTCTCACCTGATAAAGAGCAAACTTTGGGATAATGTTCTTACAGGTAAGGACACTCCTAACTTTTCGAAACATGATTCCAACTGCCCACAGAGCAATAAGGGTGAGGACACCCATGAAGCAGCTAATCCATAGCGCAGGTCCCTTGGGAGATAACTGAGAAGCAAATAAAACATGAGTACCTAATAGAACTTTACTTTGCATTTTACTGTTTTCAGTAAGAAGCCATGAACTGGGTGATGCTTGTTTCTGTCTCCATGAAAGCCAATGTCAGCAGCAGCTGCTGGGCTTTGCATGGGGGAAACTGCACAGAACCAGCTGGAGTGTTGGCTCATGCTCTCACCCATCACACCAACATGGAAATCTGTTCAGTCTGGGAAGGTACCAAGTGACACAACCCCTCAGTCTGACCTCAGCAGCACCTGGCAATGCTCAGCAGCTCATGAGAGCATATTCAGCATGATATCTCAGATGGGTCATTTATTTTGTACCATGAAACAACAACAAAAAAATATTACTTTCAATCCCATTTATGTAAGAGGTGCAAAATTATTATCTGATACTTCTCCATCATCTTGCAGGTTACACAGGACAAAGCAGAAGTACCGTACTATCTTCTCTACTTTGCACAGATATGAAAATCACTGTGATTTGCAGAAAAACATAGAATTAGGCTTCCTGTTTATGCATGCTAGTACATTCACTTTTTTAAGACTGTACCTTACAAAACACAGGGCAGGTACATCCCACAGGGCAATGTGCAGTCCTGCTATGCTAAACACACAACTGGGAAATCTGATGCCAAACACACCCTGATGCCCAGTTTCTTTCCAAGAGAAGCCAGGAAATTGAGAGTCTGGGGGAAGGTGAAAATTATATGCTTCAGGTTCACAAAAGAATACATCAAGGACTCACTTGGAAGTGCTCTCAGATTTCACAGTTCAGTTGTAGGCTAAGACAGTAACATCAACTCTAAAACCTATGGATTTTGTGGACCAGCTCTGATGAAAATATTTACTTACATTGTAAAGGACATAATCGCCATTACTCCAAAGCACTATTGATAAAAATATGAGCACAGGTCGAAAGACAGCAAACTGAAAGGTGCCCACCTTCAGCCAAAAGAGGGTTTGCCTGGCCAGAAAATAAAAAAAAATCAGACAGACCAAGACCTTATTAGCAACCTTCATGATGCTTTTTGGATACTGTCAACTGCAAAACTTTCCCACTCGTGTAGCATGTGGCTGAAATCTGGGGAGGAACAGCTTCAAGATTCAAAAATCTTTCCAAGAATTTCCCAGTGTTTATTTAGCAAAGTCTCTGCAAAAATAGTACTTTTCCTGCTCTGTGGCAAGTACATGCTGACCAACGCTGGGCAAAACGTGGTGTCTTTCTCTGCCCTGGAGCCAACCAGGGTGCCAGTAGCAGCATAACCGGTTTGTGAACAATAATGCCATTTGCTCTTGCCTTGCTGCATTACTATTTCAGTTCTCCGATGAAATTGGGCAATTCAGCCTTCCTGTTCAGACACTTCCTAGTCCTGTGGTAAATCAAGAAAGGGAATCATACAGACCTAGGCGAAAGGACTGGTAGTTTTTCAATGTACCATGAATAGTACCATGTAAGCATCTGGTTTTTGCTCCTCTGTAGTCTAACAGATGAAAGGAACTGTCTTTCCTTTGGCAAAGTGCACAAGGCCGGCAGGACAGCTCAGGATTTCCTCTCTTCTGTCAGTATAAACTGGGTCCAGAACGCAGCCCATACACAATAATAACCTGAACAGGCAGCATCAAAGGCCAGCAGGAAAGGGGCAGATGAACTTTCTAACAGAGGTAATGAAAGCTGACTGACCTGAAATCTCCTTCAGTCCTCACAGGACAAGCTGCAGCTGCTACAGCTGGCTCATGTTTTAGTCTGTTCCTGTGTATTATTTCCCAGACTGTCAGTGCTGTCTGCACTGTGGCTCCTTGGGCCTTTGAGACTGCCATGAGAGATGCCTTAGCAGACAACAATTCAGCTGCCATTTGTGTGCTACAGGATATAGCCTTAAACCAGGAATTATAGGAATTGCACAGTGAATATAGCTAATAAACACAGGCTTATGAACAGCACAAACCATGTGGAAAGACCTGCAATGACGCAGCCATTTAGTGTGTACCTTTTTAAAGATTTATTATTTCCAAAGGACTTTAAAGAATAATAAACATGACAAATAGTGAAGTCATTGCAATGCCACAGGTTGTTTCCCTTGTCAATGTGGGTCTGTCTTTCCTGAGCATCAGATTTCTTCTGCCACAACTCTCCCCGCTGCACTGCTTGTTACATTGCCTTGTCTGTACCTTGCTATTTTTCCCAGGACTGCTCTATAGTAGGGGAACATAAGACTGACTTTTCTCTGGTATAACTTGCCCCTTAAAAAAAAAAAAAAAACAACCAGCCTCTAATGGGAAAAGCCTGGAACTCAGAAGCAGAGAGCGGATGGGTTTCCCAATACTACAGACACCAGAGAAGTAGCCACAAATTCCTCTGCAGATCAAAAAGGCTGTTTTTAAAAAAGACAGCTGTCCCTCCTCCCAGCAGTAGTAGGTACTATCTAGGTCCTGAAATGAGTCCATATGAGCTAACATCCTCCTGCACAAGCTGTCACTGGACTGACCAACAGCAGGCAAGGCATAGTGGAAGATCCCCTCCCAAGCTCCCAGTTACCACAACCTCTACAGGGGGTGACAGGCACAGGAATCAGAACAAATACAGGAACAATTTTGGTTGGTTTGCTGCCTCTTGTTTTTGGTACCCCCTCCATGTTAATATTTACTAATATTTTACTCGATTAAAATAAAATTATGGAAACAAGCATATAAATTCTAATACCAAATGAGGAAGTTTAAGGACGGATTATTACAGTAAAAAAGAAGAGTTTTTGAAAATGCATCAGAAACCACTACACTGTGTTCTGTTTGATGCTTTCCTTTAAGAGATCAAAAAGTCTCCAAGGTCTGTGTGACACTTAAGTCTATGCCCTCACAGAATAGTCTCTGTCTTACACATTCAGTCCTTCAGATTTTGCTTATAACAACAGAAATAGTCTCATGCTCTGTGCCAGTAGGAAAGCCCTGGGAAATACATGAGGCTTCCAGGCTGTGAAGTGGCATGGAAATGAGAGGGTGACACGAGCCAGAGGAGGATTCCCATCAGGCAAGGTTTATGTTATAGCATATTGGCTCCTGTAGGTGCATCTCTCTATCCTTATCCACTTCTTGAAGATGCTTTAATACTAAATTCAGTAGAAGAAAACATTTGCTTTTGCCTCACCAGAAATGCCATTTCATTGAGATCAAAGCTTTCTAGAAATTACATCTACCTTTTGTTGTAGAAATTATTTTAATCTGAAGTAGTTTTAAAATCAAAATCAGGATGAAATATTTCAATTTTATCAAAGTGAGAGAAATCTTCTATCAAAACAGCCTCCATTTGACAATTCTGCTTGTGAAAAATACCCAATTTGAAGACATTTATTCCCTTCTGGAATGAAAATAAACTGAAATCTCAATTATTAGGTTTTCTAGAGTAGAAATTCCTCCTCCCACAACCCCCTGCACTATAGAAACAACATTAATTAGTGGTGGTGTACAGCCCCAAAGTGGTGATGCTGTTTAAAAGAGATGGCTTGAGACTGACTTTCGGGAAGCGGGGGAGGCCCTTTGCTGTAAGCCTGGCTTTGCCAAATTGGCTGAATTCCCACAGCCGATTCCAAGCTGGGAAATCTTAAAGAGCAACTCACCTAGTGATGGGCACACGAGGGAGGCAAAGGCAGCAGCAGCAGCAGGGACCAGTGCTGATGGTGAAGAGACCATTTTCAAATCGCCTGAGGAGAAGCTTTTGACCTCCACACTCTTTAATCATCATCATCAGGAACTTGTGGATAACTATGGCAAAAAATCTAGGAGAGGAAGAGAATTTCAGCTTGAACTTGACAGTGTATCTCTTGTACGCCCGCATAGGCTAGTGCTGCCTTCTGTACAGATTTTTTATTTTTACAGCTTACACTTTCCAATCAACAAAAGTTCTAGCACTATCTGTGAGAAATCTTCCACTTTCCTTCAACTTGGAGGACCAGAACAGCCCTAACCTCACTGAAAGAGGAATAAACTGAGGCACAGAACACCTGTGAAATTTCCCAAAGCCACACTGGTGGCAGGGTCAGTATTAAAGTACAGGCTTTTCTAGCCCAAGTCATTATGGCTCTATTTTTCTGTAAGTTGTCTTGTCCTGACTGGTCCAAACTTTTTAGAACAAGTCCTCTCCCTCTTCAAACACAGCTTCCAATCAACAAACATGGCTAGGTTCACATACACAGCTATCATCGAATGTGCTGGCCCAGGCAGGGTGTGGTTCCTCAGCAGAAAAGCTGATCCAAGCACCGACTGCTTCAACCTCACTTCTCCCTCCTTCCTCATTTGCACATTCTCAACCCTGCCCAGGAACTGATTAATGGAAATCCAACCAAATAAAAGAGGCCCTCTGCTGCACCTTCAGCAAGGGAGAAGGGGAATTCAAACACACCTGAAGTGCCACAGGACTGCATCCTTGGAAGTTTCTGGCAACCTGCACTACCTGCACGAACTGTTCCACGCTAATAGTGTTCCCTGCTACAGTGTTTTCCCTCCACTTTTACTCTGCTCTTAGTAAATGCAGGGTGACACGGGGAGAGGCAACTCATGAAAGTCTATGATAGTCTTGCAGTGTGTTCCAAAGTCACCTGAAAATGTGGAGTGCTCAAGGCCAAAGCATCCCCTCACCTGGTTGTGCCCATTGGGGCTGTGCCACTGCATCTGGAAAGCAGGGACCACATTTCTCCTCTCCTCACTGTGCATGCCAGAGCTGTCATGCTCGTACAGAAAGTGCTTTTATCAGGACAACTGTGGACCATTTTTACATTGATATACTCCTCGGAGGTTCACTTGCCACAATTAATAAGAGACCTCCACGGCTCACCGTTAGTAAAAGTGCAGGGAATAAGTCATAGGTCAGACTCTGATTCCACATGACATGCAGAGACAGGAAATAGAGTACTGCTTCAAAGCGACTGTCAATCCAAAGGATCAATTACATGAGGGTCACAGACCCTTCATGCTGATGTTCCCACACTAGGGGACTGTAGCACTGGGAACTGTTTCAGTATTTTCTGCCTCCCAGAAAGGAACTGCAAAGAAATGTCAACTCAAACAAAAAAATTACTAAATTGTTAAATTTACAAAATGTTACCTAGAGCAGCAGGTGTTTAAATGGAAGAAATTCAGGGTTTGGGGCAACACCTAGAAACCAGCAGAATACTCACATTGCTGCTGTGTAATCTGTAAACATTGTTGAGCGAGGAATCCACATGCCAATGCATGAAGTAGCAGAGATCACCTGCAGAGAAAGGGAGGAGGGTTGTACAAAGGGCAGAGATAAAGCAGATTCATGTGGATTTCAGGGGAAACCCTATTTTCAACATTCAATTTTATCTCATTCCCATGCTAACTTACTGGAGCTGCAGCATTAATCCAAATTATAATTGATCTTTTGGAGGAGGGGATTTTCCTGTAGATGTAGGCTGCTTCCTCTATAAACACCAGAATGGCAATTAGTGTCATCAGAGTCAAGGTGGCAAAGAGAAATCTCCCTGGTAGGTCAAGGCCTGCAGAGAGAGAAAAGAAAACAGACAGTTCTGATTTATTTCATAAGTGTTTCAAACATTAACGTAAGACACCATCTCTAAGGGGCTTCTTTGCCCTATTCCTGCAAAGACTTGCACTCATCCTTGGTTACACAGGTAGACCATTGATTCCACAGAACAATTCAAATACTTAAGTTCATGACTAAATCTTTCCAGGATCTATAGACAGCATATGGGAAGAATACGCCTTCATGTTCTCAAAGTGTTATGCAATAGTCCCCTGCAGAGAGGTGCAGTTCCGGGACAAATATCCTTAGGTGAATGTAAATATGTAGCAGAATATAAAGCAACAAATAATACATAATATAAATAAATACAGTAAATACATATTCTGGGAACTTTTCCAGGCAGGCTACAAGCAAACATGTATTCTCTCAGTATTAGTTCTTTGCTTCCATTGTATGTCAACAGGCATGTTACACATAACTTCCTTAGGCATGTAAACTTCCTAGAAGCTTGGTGGGAGTCTCATGGCACATGAACAACATAAGGAAAAGCCCCAGATATACCTAACCTGAGATAAAACTTGCTATCTCCACAATAATCTTTTTCAATTCTCCCTTAATGCTGGATATGGATATTAACATCTACCCATGTGTGATGAGTTTAATGTCTCCACTGTCACTGGGTATGGATATCAACTTTTACTCAGGGCTGTTGGTTGAGGTGCATTTTTTCCCAAGGAAGGTGTTTCCAGAGTCAGAAGAAAGCACTGCAGTGGAATCATGCTTAATTTAGGGGAAGTTCATGCTCATCACTGGTATTAACTCCTCCTGCGGCTGCAGCCTATCTGAAGGCAAAGGAGAGCCTCTGCCCAAGCCTCTTTAACCTAAACAGCTTCAAAACCCCCCGGCACTTCCAGACTTGGCTGCAGGCGGAGCAGTGCACGTCTCAGCGGACACCTCCACACCTCAGATCCCATCGGAGGGAGCCTGAGAGCCGGCACAGCTCCATGGGCCGGTCAGTGCCCTGGCGCCCGGCCGACCACCCTGTCCCCTGACCCCCGACCCGCAGCTCTGCGCCGGGGGCCGTGCTGTCCCCTCGCCCTGCCCCGAACCCAGGGGCGGCTCGGCCCTCTGGCAGGCGGAGGATCGGCCGGCACGGGCGGCTGCAGCTTCCCCTCGTCCGGGGATTTCCTCGCCGGGGAGAACGGCGGCGGGGCAGGGAGGACAGGGAGGGGGCACTGGCAGGGGCAGGGAAAGGGCAGGGACGGGGGAAGGGGTACGGGCAGGGACGGGGACAGGGACACGGACGGGGCAGGAGCACGGGCAAGGATAGGGGCAGGGACAGGGATGGGGACAGGGACAGAGATAGGGGCAGGGACAGGGACAAGAGCACGGGCATGGATGGGAACAGGGACGGGAGCAGGTAGAGGGACGGAGACGGAGGCAGGGACAGGGACAGGGACGGGGACAGGGACAGGGGCACCGCCACAAATCGCCGCGGTGGGTGCCGCGGGCAGGGGCGGGCAGGGGTGTCCGGCCGGGCAGCGGGCACCCCTTCCTTCTCCTCCCGGCCCCGCACTCACTCCGGAGAAGCTCCTGGGAGTAGGGCGGCTCGCTGGCGCCGCAGGACGGGTGGAGGGTTGTGTTCTCCTCGCCGTCCATGGCGGGGTCCGGTCCCTGGCGATGCGGGCGCGGCGATGCTCGGGCCGGGTCCCGGGCAGGGTAATGATTACCCCGGAGCGGGGCGGGACCGGCCCCTCGCTGCCTCCTGGCGGGGCGGGCAGGGCCGGGGCCGGGCGAGGCGACCACCCCGCTGCCACCGCCCCTGCGAGGGGACACGGCCCGGCCGAGCCCCGCGTCTCTGCCTGCGGGATACATCCAGCCCGGCCCCATCCCCACAGCCCCCGGGAGTCAGCGCACCGGGAGCCGAATGCCCGCACCAGAGCCGGGATGGGAATTGGGCCGGGAGCCGGCTGGATGGCCAGAGCCGGGATGGGAACCGGCCCTGGAATGGGCTGCATCCCCAGAGCCGGGACGGGAATCTGTCCTGGAGCGGGCTGGATGGCCAGAGCCGGGACGGGAATCGGCCCAGCCCCGGGAAGCTGGGGAAAGCTACTCGGTCAATGGGGCAGACCTTCAGAGGACTTCCCAAAGACTTCCCGATCATCCAGCCTGCAACAAGGTGAGAAGTTGAAGGAGAGCACAGTGAGGGCAGGAATGCACCGAGGGATTCTCCACTTTCCCACGTTTCCCGTGCTGGAAGGATCCTTTATGCAGCCTGAGCTTTTTCAGGCTGTTTCCAGGAAAAGCGGTGAAGCGATGGAGTTTGGTGACCCACTGAGTTGTTCTGGCTAGCTGGACAGAAAGTTGGCTGCAAGTAGCAGCAGAGGATGGATGGTTACAGCACCAGGTGACGAAGACACACTGTAAGAGCAGACACAAAGTGGTGTCCAGGGGTAGGAGGACAGCCCTAACTATCCATGCAGTGATGAGCTATTTCCACTCAGGAAAGAGATCTTGGAGACACAGTGAATGGTCCTCAGAAACGACAGCTGAAGAATCAGCATGGAACAAAACACAAAGCACTGCGAGGAACTTGTGGATAAAGAAGGGAAGACACAAACCAGCTAAAATACATATGGAGGCCTCCCTTCACCACGGTAGTATTCCAGAAAGTTGAACAAAAGTGGGGAGGTGGGGAATTTAGGGACCGTGGGACATTTTGAGGTACCATGGGCTCTTGTGGTAAAGGCTGCCATCTAGCAGTTTTCACAGGATTCCCAAAGGTCTTATGGGAAGGACAGGCCAGACACTGAAACACTGCCAGCAAGAACACAGGGATGCAGAAGAGAACTGAATTGCTCACTGTCTAAAACCAGCAGGTACTCAACTGAGAGAAAGATCCCTTCCGGAGTGGTAGGATTTGGGAGCAATACAGACAAGGCTACTGACAGCCTGTTCTGTTGCTGGCAAGAGGGTTTGGTTCCAGATCAAAGTAATTTATTTCAAGTCCTCCATGGCATTGTTGTCATTGTTTTCACTCTATTGAAAGCTGAAGAGGAGAGCTTTACAATTTCACCAGGAGGGATGCACCAGTAACTGGCTGTTAGAATGTGGTGTCTGCCCAATTTTCAGTCTGCCCAGAGCATCCTCCATCCAGTACACCTGCTGCTGCCCAGCTGCAGAAAGATACAGGCAAAATCCTTGAAACACTATTCCAGCTTATTTCCTATTTGAAAGTCTGTGTACTTACCCTTGAGAAACAGTTATTAGTGGAGGAGGGAAAAGCCTTAAAAGACCATGCATTTTCTACCAAGTTTGCTTGATTTTTTTTTAAATCAAACTATATGCAGTTGATCACATAATCCAAAATGTGACTGAAAGCTCATTAGAATTGCTGAGATGAAAAGATGGCCTAAGGCCTTTGGAGATTCTTCCTGAGCAGGCACAACATGATTCCCATCTGCTGCTATTTTGGTTGCAAGCTCCTTGTATTCCCTGAAAGCTAAAAATAAAAATCCCTTACCTGTGAATCCTTTTGTTTAATGAGGCAGGTTTGGCAATGCTTTTGTTAAAGAAATTCACATAATAAGTACAAGACTGACACAACTCGTGGCTATTCTACTGTATTTCAAAGAAATACAGAGTCTGTTTTGACTTGAGAATTCCTTGAAGAACCCACACAGTATACTGCAGCATATACTAAACATGGCATTAGAGAGTTTCCTGTCTCAAACATATAAAAAATGAACAGGTTGAAGTTTAGAGGTTAGGGATTGATCCCCTCCTGCTGATGTAGAGATCCATCCAAATCTTTTCTTCTACTGGAATCTCTTGTGCAGAATAGAGTTTAAAAAGAAAACCACAGACCTGCTATGATAGTTTTGTTAGAAACAGCATTTGCCATCTTTGAGTCAAACATTGGATCCACTTCCTTGAAAGCTGCCATACATCTGGGGAAGTGTGTATCACCTCTTCCTCATATTCTAGGCTATGTCTGGGCAACTCTATGTGCCTGACAGTGCTTAAAATGAATAAATCAAATGGAAGAACGTGCCATGATCCCTCAGTTACCACAGCTGCAGGTCTGCTGTTCTGTGCACACTTTCTTAGCCCAGATTCTTCAGCAGCATCCTCTCTGCACTGGTCTCTAAGCCAAATGCTGGGTCTCTACACCAACAGCAAATCCTTTAAACCCCCAGGAGCCTAAGTGTGTTTTGTTCTCAGCTTCACTATCCCAATTTTTGATTAACCTTTTAGTTCAATATATTATATTTTCCACAAACCCCGCCCCCATCTTCTGCAGCAGGAAAGTATTTATAAATGGCGCACCTATCCTTTTAGGTGGATCAAGAGATTTTCACAGTTTCTCAGAATAAAAATCACCTGTGAATGGAGTTCCCTACCTCTCCTGAGGAGGGGCTTTCAAGTACTTTGTGGTTTAGCCCATTTCCAGAGCTCAGATTTCTTTCTTCTCCAGAAATGTGCCACTTTGCTTCTATTAGCGTGCTCATCTTTTAGAGAGCACTGTGGATGTTTATCTTTCTGCCATTTCCATGATGACTTTCATTTTCACCTGCCTCACCTCGGGGGTACGTGGGTCCTCTTAGCTCTGGGGAGCGGGATGCCTGCTGTGATCATTGCCCCAGGGTCTGCAGTCCATCGTGGTTGCTCCCTGAAGGAGGAATATTGGCCCTCAGGAGGTGACACAGCCCCTCTATCTCATGTTGGTGTGCCAAGCCTATAAAGAGAAATCCTGATGTCAGCCCTGGCTCAGAAACTGAACAGCAGGACACCCTGCAGGTTAACTTGCAGGACAAACTCCCTTGCACAGGATACATAGGATAGACTACTGCACTTTGGTTGTAGGAAGCCTAGCAGACATCAGCACCATCGGTGCACGTAGGAAAGACAGATAGGGAATGCACCCCTTTCACAGATTCGTTTAGGTTGGAAAAGACCTTTAAGATCATTGAGTCCAACCACAAACCTAACACTGCAGTCCCAAGGAAAGGTTAACTTACCTGCTGGCGGGCTACATAAACTTCAGGACACTTTCCTTTGGTCAGTGAAAAGGCACATTAATGGGAGAAGGTTCCAGCTGATTCTGCAAGGGCCCCAGCAACTTTGAACTCCCGGGACAGAAACCCGTATGAGGAGCAGCTGCTTTTGCTAAGTGTAATGCCAGTTAAAAAACAAGGTGGGCATTCAAATTCAGTCGTAGGAAGTAAAGGATTCAATTCGTACACCAACACAGAGGTTCCTGAAGTATCTAGAGGTACCTGAAGGAAAGGTTACCACACCTACCTGTTTGTCTTCACACATTGCTGACAGCCGATTCTGGTCATAAACTGCTAATCACATGGATAAATCAGCCAGTTTGCCAGAGACAGATAATTTGAACTGTTTAACCTCACCCCATTGCATTTGTTTAAGACAATTTAGAGACTGAGTGATAAAGGGTGGTAAACTAATCATCCCAGAAAGAGCTTAACACTCATTAACGGGTAGGGGTAACTATCCTTTTCAGCTCCTCTGCCGGATTTGAAATGCTGCATTTGCATATCACTTTGATGGAAAAGGAGGTGGAGCTCCAACAGTACCCCTGCTGGAGTGTGAACACAGGGAGCACTACAAAAATGCTTGCACCCATGATTGCATCAAAAAAGATGTGATCCATGCTGGAGCAAGAAACTCATAATGTCAGCAAAAACGTGTATAGAAGTTTTTAGACTTGTGTTATGTTTTAGTACAAATGAAAGCAACTGTTTTTTTCATTAATTTTTCCCTGTAATGGACAGAAAGAAAAAAAAATAAGGTAAAGGAACAATCACAGAAAGGAAATTAAAAGTTAAAGATGAATGGGAAAATAATACTAATTGATGATTTAAAATATTACTAAAACCTAGACTTAATTAATTCCCTCCCAGGAAGACAGATAGCTCCAGTTTTCTTTAGAAGTCTAGATTCTCTCTATGTGCTCTGCCAAAATGAAGCTAGGCTTTAGTCAAGTGTGAAGTACTAGAGTAAAACTCAAAGGAAAAAAACTGGGTGAAATTATAGGGAAGAAAAATTAGCCTTTTGCGCTATTTCCCGGGGGGGGAGGGGGGCGGGAAATTATGTTCATTAAAGTTCAGGACAACATGAAAAATTTGCATTAGAAAAGTAAACCATCAATTTTCAGTGCCTTAGGGGACTGTACATACATATAGATGCAGGGGACATTTCTCACAAGTTTGGATACCCAGTCACCTAAGAAAAGTCAGCTAAAATTATTCAGCTTTCAATGTCATGTACATGTTTACTAATGAAATTAATTCCTGTTTTTCACATATAGCATAATATACAGTTGAATTTACATGCAGCTTGGCCTTTTCCACTATAAATCCATTGACTTTTCACCTGCTGCCAGTAGTAAACTACCTCTTTCAGGAAAGGTGGCTCATTAATGTAAGAGAAGGAACATCTCTATCACTGCATAAGAAATTAGTGATGGGATTTGCTTGGTATTCAGATCCTGGGAGCAACTATAAAAATAAACAAACACAGTGACTACAATGAAATAAATTAAGATAACAAAACTAAGTCGTAATTTTAATGCTTATTCAGGTGGACAAATTTCTACATGAAAAAGAGTATCAGGTGTGCCAGAAGCTTTGCATCTGTGCTCTTAAGAGGAAAACAGACAAAGACTATTATCAGTAGAGAAGCAATAAAAGAGAGGAGAGAGAGGCTTTCATTAAATCAGAAGCTAACAGGTTTGATTTTATCTTCCTTCCAAAGTAGCAAATCAGTTCCTGGCAGTCAGTATAGGGGAGAAATATAAAGAGGAAGAATCAAACTATTGTTTTTGTAATATATTGTTATCCTTTCCTCCAGATATGTAATTATTTGCCTTGTCTTACCTTTTTTTAAAGTAACTTACAAGAAATTGCATGTGATAGTGAAACAACAGAAAGGAAATTCACAGTACTTTATAGTAGAACAAAGAGCTGAAAGAACCTTATAAAATTAGGACCCCAAACTGGTGGTAAGGGGGGCAGCCAACAATCAGTATCCCGAGGGAGAATAGAGGCAGGGAGTGCATTTTCCCTACCATTGCTCTGATAAAGTACACATATTTGATTGCAGAGCTTTTCAGCAACAGAAGAAGTTTTTCCCCAAAGGAGTGTTGATGAGCAGTAAGACAAATATGCCTTAAGGACCAAGTAAATGCCACTTTGAGAGCATCTCATATGTGTCCAAGGGCACTGATGGGCAAAGACAAATCTCACAGATCTTGAGCATCAAAAGGAATAGATAAGGATTAAGAAGTTCTGTCTTAGGGTGAATTTCTGTAGACTTTTCCTTTCCAGTACTGATTTATAAACCCCAACTTCTAGAAGAGGGCTGTCGAGAATTTTGAGGTTTTGTGTCAAAAATCCCAGTTCATCTGCAGGAAGGCTTCTGATAAGAGGGGTGATTTTAAAAAGATTAATTGACAGAAAACTATTTTTTAAAGCTCTTAAGTGTTGAACTTGGCAGCAGGAATTGTTCTGTATCTGCTGTTCAAAGTAAATTTTGAAATACGAAACATTTTGAAAACCATTAAAAAAGCAATGGAAATCAAAATGCAATATTTCAAAATGAAACACGCACAAAGGCATTGGTTTATTTTGTTGTTTATGGAAGTTTCTGCTTTTCAGCTTAATTCAGGACACCAGATCTTAAGAACGACTAAGGACCTCTTTATAGAAGAGGGTGTGCAGAGCCAAGATGACTGTGCTTGAGATCATGTTTTACAGCAGTTTCCTGGAGGGGAGAGCGGGAGTCTTTTCAGAAGTTACCGATGTTAATCTGACTGGAAGCATCTCAGGCACACTGCCCTTAATGACTCAGCCTGCTTTTTTCACAACAGTCAGGTGCTGGGCAGGACAGATCATGCATTTCTTCCCACAGGTCATAACATGACAAAAATGCTTTCTGCTCTTTCTGTATTGCTTTAACTGAGGTAAAAAAATAAAAAGAAAAAAAGAAAAAAGAAAAAAGAAAAAAGAAAAAAAGAAAAAGGCAAAACCAGAACATGCACACACAACAGTAAAACTGTAATATAATAATATCATTAAAATAGAGTAATATAATTTAAAACCCAAAACAGAACACACTCTAAAACTGGAGGTATGTTGCTTTGTGTATCAAGCAGACCACCTGCTAGCAAGCAAGGAGAAAAGTGCATACATGTTTGAATGCAAAACATTGGCAGTGTGGGTTTTAGTCACCATGGCAGTGAAACTGCCTGTGCCAGTAGCCAGGGCACGGGTGAAATCCTGCACTATTTAAGTCCAAAATCAGTGCTACAGCCTGAAACTGTACTTTTTACCTTTATATAAACACAGCTTATGGGATACTGAAGCTGCTAAGCTTTTTTTTTCCTGTAAGTAATAAATAGAAATTGTATTGTAAAAGTTACAAGTCAGGAAAAAAAGATGTTTGCAGTTTGGTGCTGTTTGAAAGCTACCTCACTTCTATAGCTCTTGCTACATTCATGGGAAATTCGTGGTTTAAAAAAAGCCATAGGCAATGTCTGAGTTTGTAGTGAGCTGTGAAGGTGAAAGAAGAGCACAAATATCCTGCAAATGGCATTCAGTTATGGATTTTTGTGCTGCAGTTCATACACAGACGGAGCCAAATGGAGGGGTGAATAGATTTGCTAGAGAAGCAAGAGCATCTGGAGCAGAGTTTGGCTGGAAAGGAAACACAAACCCCTTCAAATAAACATTAGGCACATGTTTGTGCCTCAAGGTCGCACTGTCTGTAGATGAAAACTGGAAATTAGGCTTCAGTCAAATACCTAAAGTGGACAGGAATAACAACATGGTCTGAGATGTTAAGAAATAATTCACAGGCCACAATATCGCAGAACACCATGAAACGGTTAGCAAGAGTGAGAGACTGTGTGTCTGTCTCTAGATATACCCCTCCCTTCCTTTGTGCACATGGTGCCTGCACCTCTGGCCCCTGTGTGCTGGGAAATGTGCCCCAGACATAAAATTGCAAATCCAGAGGCAGCTCTTTTCTTGAGTCTGGGGGTGCCTGCCCCTACAAGAATTACAAATCTTGCTGAATTGTTTGTGATTTTGTAGAACAGAAAAAAAACCCCTGAAACATAAACTTGAAAAAGACCCCACAGTTTCTTTTGTGCACCCCTGGACACTTTAGCAGCATCTGACAACTTGGTGAGGGGTTTCCCTTTCCAAAGTTGTTGTGTTTTGTGTATCTGCATTGCTGCCCCCAGGGGTTTCTGCTGACTCTCCCCCAGTTCAGAGACAGGCAGGGGCAGCTCAGGTTGCCAAAGGGAAGCAAGGCATTGAGGAAAGCTACAAAGTCCTCCCAAGGGGATGGCCATTTTTTGTGTTTCCCAGTATATAATAGCTATACACACATATGGCGCTGATAAAGCCTTGAAAATGAATCATCTGTACCACTCTGGGGGGTTATGGCACTGTTCTCTTAAAATGCTTTGTTTTCTTCTCATCTTCATTTGGACAGCAATGGGGGTCTTGTGAATACAATGAAGGAGATTCACAATAGCTGAGGTATCTTTCTGGCTTTGACAAGAATTGCTTTCATCTTGTTGTAGACGTCAAGCAACCTCTCTGAGTCTGAGCTTTTTCATCTGTGCAATGGCAGAACTGCACTTGCCTGCAGGGCAGAACAGTAGAGGGTCCCTCCAGAGATGGATGCAGAAGGACAAGAAACATTAACGTGTTTTTTGATCACCCCACAAGGAGACAAGTGAACTCTTCTGATACTTTTCTTATTTGGAATTGTATCATCTTTCAATAATTCTTTTAAAAGTACCCAATAAATTCAAATGTTTAGCTTTGCTGGGCAGAACCGTGCCCAGACAGCTGGGCAGTCATGATTTATTCCAAAGTATAGGTTTAAAGGCCTTGTTTGCAGAAAGGGACTGCATAACTATTAGGTGGCATTTGTATTAGTCAAAAGACTGGTTCAGATCAGCTTACTCCTTGAGCATAATGAGCCACAAATTACTACAGATAATCACATTTCACATCCTATCAGAAGTTGTCACATCATCTTAGCAGATAACAGGGGGTACAGCTCGAAATTTTTGACTGTCCAAAGAGGAAAATGGAGTCTGGAGCAATTAAAAAAGTCACCAAGTAATTGTAAGAATAAGTTCACACCAGCCTTAAAAAATAAATAAAGAGCATCACTGTGGTGAGCATATATTTATATTTAGAAGTTTCATTTTCTGTGCATTTCTGCCCCCTCAAACCTTTGAATGGAATATGATAGCCATGATTTAATTTCTGATGCATCAAACAAATATGCTACAAAAATACCATCTTCTCCTAATGCAGCTCTGCCTAAGCAGCACCAACATACTCCTGAGAGCCTTAACTCTTGTGATCCATTGATATGGAAGATTATGCTTGAAGCAAGTTTGCAAAGATTTGCCAGAGATTAAAAGCAATTTAGAGAGGAATAGATATAATGAGTATTGTCATTTACCATATACATATCTGGATTTTATCTGAGCGCAGTTTTCTTCTACTCCTGGCACACATTCATCTCACTTACTTCAAAATGTTAATTTATCATCCTCTTCCATCTGTAGTAAACACACACAGGACGTAGGCACACACCATGGTCATCCTTGTGAATTAAGGCTCCAGTTTTCAGAAGGCTGCAGAGCAGGACTTTCAGGACACCATATCTGACTTAACTCAGGAGGGGTTTCATTGCAAAAGCTCATTTAATTAGTTGAAACTCAGAGCCTGTCTTTCCATAAAGAAGCAAAAGCAGTATCTTCCAGCAGACAGTTTGGAAGGTCCTGATTGTGTCTTTCAAGCTAAGATAGAAATTCCTTCTCCAAATGTCAGATTTTTGGTACTCCTGCATTTCCAGGAGGTCCATACTGATCTGCTGGAAGACTGGGGCAAAAAAGATACACTGAAGTGACTCAGCTCTGGGTAGGGACCACCTTGCACATCCCACAGGTTGTGTAAGGCCAGGCTGATCCACCCCAGACAAGGCGTGGCAGCCCATTCTGGTCCAGCTGCCAGTTCGACCTGTGGCAGCAAAGTGGAAACCAAATGGCATCAGCTGAACAGGAGTAGGGTGTAGCCTGGGAGGAGGATGTTACTCCAATGCAACCCAGCACCTGGTGCTTATAATTACCCGAACAGCTGCTCTGGCACTTTCACAGCAAACTTGAGACGGATAGGAAGGCTGGGGCTGAAGAGAGGGAGAAATCCATGTGGTGTTTCTGGTAAGAACTGGGACCTCAACTGTGCAGGACTTGCTTTGGACTGTCACCCACAGCCAGCAGCTGAGATTTAGTAGAAGACCAGCCGTGTCTCTACAGGCTCCTCTGAAGTCAGCACAGTGATTTCCATGGCATTTCTGAACCAGTGAGCAGCTGCAGCAGCATATCCCAGGCGTCCCCTTTGTTTTAGTATCAGCAAAGCCTCTTTTCTCACCTGTCTCAGGATACTGTTCTCCCAGACAAACCTGTCAATGTAAATGCACACAGAGTATCAGGGTGAATTTCATCAGCATCTGTGAGGAGATGGTTTGGAGCCATGAGGAACTGCACTGCTGGCAACTTTCTTCTTATTTCTTGAGCTATTTTCAAAACAGCTGTTACATATTTCTCTTACATTTCATCATCTTCATCTCAGGACATGCAATAGATATATTCCAGAGTTCCTGAGGGGGCAAAGATCCTTATAAACAGATTGCTAAAAAAAATAGGAAAGAGAAACAGATGTTTCGCATGCTAGTTAGGCAAATTTGCAGGAAGAGATAATTTAATTAGCCTGACTTGAGCAAACTGGGGAAAAACCAGAAAAGCTTTCAGATGTGAAAACCATCAGAGACAGTACTACGTCAGTGATGTGGCTCACACACTGTAACCTGAGGCAGCTTTTTAACTGCAATAAGCTCAAAAGGCAGAAGTAATTTTAACATACTATGAGCTATCCCGTAGAGAGACTTCTCCACATATCCTTATCTTGCTTTGACGAATTCATTAAATATTTTCAGATAATTCTTGCATTCCTAATAGCCTTCTTTTCTCTTGCCCTAATCATTTCATTTTCTTAGAATATATTTTTGGTTTACAAGACAAATTGTTTCTGTTAATGTGTAAGTTGTGGGGTGTGTGGTCTATCTGAGACCCAGGTAAGCTTTTCTACTCTTGCTTGGCAGTTCCCATGGCAGCATCTGTTAGCTCTCCCTTAGTGTAACATCTTTCTGATTTATCTCCACTTGCCTCTTCTATTATCTCCTCTTGCCACCAATTTCTGCTTTTCTAGAATCTGACAAGCTGACTAGCCCCTTCCTATAGCAACTCTCACAGCTCTTCCAGCATCTTTCAGCCCTTGCTGACAGCTGAATAATATGGTGTCTGTCCTGTTTCAGAACTGTCATTCCCACATAATAATTTTCAGAGAATAATTTCTTTGATGCCCTTTGTTTCTTTTTCCTCTGTCTCACAATTTTACCCAGTCAGTTTATAGTCTCTCCAATATTTACTCCCCAGCAATTCATTGTGACTTTGTAAGTGGAAGCAAAGAGTTGAATAAGTTACACCTCAATGCTGAGCTGTGTATTTTGGCAGGGGGAGGTGTTCAATTCTCACAATAGAAAATTATTGTCTTGTCTGACTGACAGGTAATATTTAGGGGCCAATTTCTGTAGTGAAAACATTTGCATGTCCAGAAAGTAATTAGTATAAACATTTGACAACAATTGCTTGGAATTTACTATGACTGAGAACATTCACCACAGCAAAACTAGTTTAGTGAAATGCAGAGAAAAAGCCCCATTGTTACATCTCTAGAAAGAACAGAAGCTTCATAATACTTGGTATTTAAGTATTAAATTATTTTAATACCTTAAAATATTCTCAGTTGCAAAGGACTTACAAGGATCATTGAGTCCAGCTCTTAAGTGGAGACCTTGAAATCTTATTTTCTGCAATAATCTCAGGTTTGGCTCAAATTAAAAGTCCAATTTTTAAAAATATTTCTATCAGAAAAACATATTGAAAATGTAATATATGTCCTAAAAATAAATTAAAAACACCCCACATCATAAAAAATTAACAGAGAACAGGGAAGGGTATATATATATTTTTAAATCTCATAATTGTCTGAATGAGGCTTGTTTCAGCTTAGTCAAATAAACTAGAATACTAAAGAAAATTTATTCAAACCAAAAGCCTATTTTTAATGATTCTTGGGCTATTTTTGCAATACTTGACAAACCTGTTCCCTTTTTAAAAGTCAGGTATAATGCCTCTTCTGTTTAAAAATAGATGTAAAGCACAGCATTTTTACATGCTCAGCGTGGTTCCCAAATGCACACACATGCTCCTGGTTCTTGCAGTTCTGGAAGAAGGGGCATCTCCTTTGCCTTTTCTTGCTTTTTGCCTGCAGTTCCCACTGCCAATGGTGACCTTTGTGGAAGCTGCTTCTATCCCACTGGAAAGTTATTGCCCTGTATAAAACTGTGTGGAGCCGAGTGTTTCCCTGAGAAAATTAAGTCAGTAACCATTTCAGGAGATTAGAGCTGTGCCCAAGCAACTCACTGCTTTCATGTGCCCATGTGCAGGACACCCAGGAAACAGCAAGGAATGTTGTCTTAGTGACCCACCTCACTGTCATGCCAGATTCAGCAGAGTTACAGAGCAGCTGAGGAGGGACAGCACCCTCAGAGACCCCCATTCTGCTCCCCTGTTCAGGGCAGGGCCGGCGAGAACAGGTTGCTCCAGGAGTGCCTAGCAAAGGTGAAGACAGAAAAACTAGCCAGAAGACAAATATTTGAGAGAAGAAGGGCTCAGGCGTTGCACAAAGGATGAGCTCCACTGAAAATGGAAAACAGGGTTGTTCTCATGAAAAGTTTTCATTTTAACAAATATGTGACTTTTATGATGACAAAATCAGTAAGTAAAAAGTTTGAACAGCACGTGCCACTGATTCACTTCTTCAGCTGTGCTGTACCTTTCTTTCATTCCTCATAATACCAGTACATTTTTCTTCTTCTTCCTTTCTTAAACAAAGGAGAATAACTTCCATGATTCTATAAAGAAATCGACTTTTGTTCCTATTCCCTTGCATATGTTTTTTGTAAGGGCCAGTCATAAATCAATCTGCTGCTGCACTTTTTTCTTTGCAGTGAAGTGGTAAAATGTGGAGTAGTCTGTGGCTAGAAATGTAATAGTGTAGACATAAACACCATATCCATAGCCATCCTAGGGATACTTATCTCAAGATGTGTCTCTGTGTCCTTCAGAACAGTAACTGCAGCAACTGAGAATGGGAGAGGGGGAGCTTAAATGTGATAACTTGTTTATGCCCAGCAGATTTAACACACTTCAGAAAAAAACATAGTAGTCATAACATAAGGGACACTGTCAGGTACTGGAGAAGGTTTAAGGCTGTTAAAATGCCAACAATTAAAGCTGTTCAGGTATTTTTTAACTTCTAGTTTGAGACACAGACACTGAATATTGCAGTGATGTTGTTCTGTCTAATGTCTAGTAAAAGGCCATGCTTTCAGGCTGCCTCTTTTGTAGGAATAAGGAAAATCAACACAAGCTGAGCAAACATGTTTCTGTGATGCTGTGATTTATAATATTCTTGCTAGGTAATTCAGTTAGGATGTTAAACACTTTTTACATGCAGAATAGTAGCACAGTCTCCCTCTTGCAGCAAAAGGATTTTTATTTAATAAAAGGAAAAAGAACAGCTTAATGTGCAGGGTCGAGTTGAGCCCAAAGGTGTTTGATAAAGGAGGACCAGCCTGTGCCCAGTGTGAAAGGAAAGGGCCAGACCTAGAGAGAAGGTGATGCTGAGGCAGAGCAGATGGGGCAGGAGTTTTTGGCTGGACAGCCTGGCATGGGCACTGTAGCTGCTGCACAGAAATTACCAAAAATAAACAATCTTTTTTTTTTTTTTGCATCCACTTGAGAAACTGAATGTGATTTCTACAGGTGAACTGTAAAAATTCTGTACACAGGGGTGTCTTTTCCCACAGAACAACATGGTTTATAAATTAATTCAGAGCCGTAGATAAAAGGAATGTGAGAAATGCAAGGTGCACCATGCACAGTATGTTTCTGAAAGATAAGCAGTATAGTTCGAGACAAAGAACCAGATGGATGCCTGGTAAAGTGATTTGTTCTTACAAACTGTCTGGAGGAAAGCAAGACAGTAAATCAGAGTCGTTTAGGAACATGATGAGTATATTTTCATGTGTATCTGTGAGAAATTATGACTTTTGCTCATGCAACGCTGCCCATATTTATTGCGAAGAGGTTTCCAAAGGCTGCCGGACTCCTTTGGCACATCACTCCTTCAAGTGTCTTACAGTCACAGTGGAAATTGTCATACAGCATGGAAAAAAAAAAGCCCTGCATCAGGTATTATTCTTCCCTAGAAAACTATACTGTAGTTTCAATTAGCTAGGTGCTTCTGACCCCTTATTCAAAACGTGTTTGCACTGACACCCCGAGAATAGAGTTTTGTTATTTAATTGCACTGTCAGTGCCAATGCTTTCAGTTAAAACCATTCGGAGTTAGACCTTTTAATAGAAAGTGACAATTTAAATTGCTGCAATAGCAGCATAAACGGTGCTTAAAGTCATTACTAACTTGACGCTGCAATTGGCTTCAGACCAGTTTATTAAAGCAAAAGAAAGGTGGAGAGAGAAGGGGAAGAGGAAATTAAGCGATGAATCAATAATTCCTTTGGTATTCGCTGTAACAACAGTGATGAACCAATTTGCCTGTGTGATGGACACAGTGTGTAATCCCATCCTCGCGTTGCCTTAACCAGCATCCCTGCCCAGGGAATCAGCGGCACGGGTCGAGCCCGCTGTCCCATGGGATGGTGTCCTTGGCTCCTCGCCCGCTGCCATGGCCCGTCGGGTGGGCATCTTTGTTTTGGGCCGCTCCGGGGACTTGGCAGGGCACCCCTCACACAGTCCGAGCAGGAGGTGTGGGGTCGGTCCCCCTGCCTGGGCTGCCAGGGCAGACCCTGCTGCTCAGCTGATCCCTGCAGGGCGGCATCTCCTCGGGCAGCTCCCTCCCGCCCACCGGGATGCCCTCGGAGGAAATTCCTGATTCCCCTGGGAAACAGCTTTGCTGAGAGGGTCCCCCAAGGTACGGGAGGAAAGCGGGTTCAGCAACGACCCCCGCGCCGCGACCCCCGCACGCCGTGGGGCCCGGGGGCTCGGAGGGGGCTCCCAACACAGAGGCTCGGGGGCTCTCCGTGGGCTGGGGAGGGTCTCTAACAGAGAGGCTCGGGAGTCTCCGGAGGCTCGGGGGGTCCCCAACCGAGGGGCTGGGGGAAAGGGGGCCGCCCCCCGCCCTCCGCCCTTCCCCGGCACCGCCCCGGCCGGGCAGGGATGGAGAGCAGGGGCGATGGAGGCGATGGGGGCGATGGGGGCGATGGGGGCGATGGGGACGATGGGGGCGATGGGGGCGATGGGCTCGGGCTCGGTGCTACCGCAGAGGGGCTGGGGGCGATGAGTCTGGGAGAGCTGCAGAAGGTGGGGCTGGCTTTGCATGCAGACGGCTTTTCGGAGCAATTCTCACCCCTCGCCGCTTCTGCCTCTTGCTGGGCACCAGAAAGGCTCCCAGCAGCAGCAGCAGCCTGGCCGGCCAGGAGCACCACAAGCTTTCTGGGCACGCATCATCTGGGAAAGCTGCACAGCCCTCCTCTCGTTTGGAGACATCCCTCTGCACCTCTCCCCAAAGCTCTCGAGGTGCCGGGTTGCTGTGCAATCCCACCCTTCACAGCCGGGAGCATCATGTGCTGCTGGAGCCTCCTCTGCGGTGACCAGGGAGGAGAGGCTGTGCTCTACTGAATTGGCCATCCTTTGGTCAGCAGGGCTGAACTAGATCTTGGCCAGGCCAACTGCAAACCAAAAGGAAACCCTGTTGTTCCTGTCCCTTGAAATGGGCAGCCCCAAGAGGGAACAGGGCTCCTGCAGGTTCCTAATACTGGTTCCACTAACAGGATCAGTGATTTAAGAATCACAAGCCTCTTAGGGCTAATGAGCTAAGCACGAGCACATCTGATGAGGCTTTGGATACAAGAGTGTATTTGCTCCCTCCTGTGATGGGGAACAAAACCTCAACTGCAGGGAAGCAGCATGCTTGGCCAGTCCATGCTGGCACAGGGCCCACAATGGGGCTCAGTGGTTGAGATGGTGTCCCCAGCACTGCCAGGGTGATCTTGCACCCCAGGAAGGATCCTGGGTATCCAAACCATACAAAACCCACTAGGATGACTAAAGGATGGACATGGAGCCCTCAGCATTGATCCTCTTTCTCTACAAGTCCTCTTCTAGCTATCCAGCCTGCTGGTTAATGTAGGCAGAGCCTTTGGGACTAATTGCATGTTAGTTGTCATTTGCATTACAGCTCATTGTATGCTCTTGAAAAATTGAACATAAATCAATAGAAAAGGGGGAGGAAATGTTATTTTTAAGCACTTGGAGCTCAACTGTAAGAGGCTTCTCTGTAATCTGGAATTGGAGCTCAACTGTAAGAGGCTTCTCTGTAATCTGGAATCACTTTCAAGTTTCAGAGTCAAGATCAAGTTGGTTTAGTTTTAAGTAAGAGCTCTGAAATACTGAGCAGACATCAGTTGCCAAGTATTTCTGCCTTTCAAACACTGATGTATTTCACAGATGGGTGTATGTTCTGGGGGACATCACTTCTCCCACTTGCATTTATTTGAACACAGATGGTAAATCAAGTTCTCCCTGAGAAGCCAGGGATTGTCCTGCAAGTACAGGGGATTTCTCTTTGCTGGGAATGAGTCCTCTACATCAGGAAATGCAATGCACCTAGTGCTTGACTGCTGGTGCCTCCTTTCCAGGCTCTTTGTCTCCCTGCAGAAGGAAGGAAATCTCGCTATCCAGTCCTTTCTGACTCCCTGAAAGCAGCCAAGCCTGTACTTGGGTTGCATTTCAGTCAGTCCCATCCCAGTGCTCAGTTGTCAGGAGGCCCGATGACCCAGCACAAGCTGGGACCCCTGGGAAGGCAGCCAAACTGGGATCCTGTTTTCCAGCCTTGCCAGAGCGGGTGCTTGACAGCCACGTTTTGGGGAAGGTTTTGGTCTGCATTTGAAGGTAAGAGCTGCCTGGCCTCAGTGGTTGTGGCTCCACCATCCCTCCTGGCACAGGCAGGAGTCAATCCTGCCCTCATCCGTGGTTCTCTTTAGGTTTGCCTGGAAATCCTGGCATGGGCACTTGCAGCACAGGCTATTTGTCTTTCTGCAGCAGTTGGCTTCTTCTGATGCTTCCCAGGCTCTGTGCCTGCATATGTGAAGCATCTGAATTTGTGGTGACAGCCCTGAGCCCTGGGACTGCTCCAGAAAGAGGAGGGACAGGGCTCTCCTTGCTCTGCAGTGACCATGAGATGGTATCACGACCCTGGCTTGTTGGGGTGTTTTTGCAAAGTGTTTGTTGTACTATAGGAAAGTCTGTTGCATGGCAATATAGGGCTTTTTTCCTGCATCCCTGTTAGGTTTATTGTGATAATGGTCAACTGTCCTGTGCAATGACAGCTTTGGGTACTGCTCCAAAGGAGCTCAGTGGGTCTGACAAGTGTCGATATTGCTCCTACTGCTCACAAAGAATTCACACTGCCCCTTGCCAGAGGCTTCCTAGCAAAACTACTGCATTAAAGGCCTAAGAAGTAAGGAAACTAAAGTACTCCCTTATTAGGGCCATGATAGATAGGCAAGATGGTCTCACCGTGATGGATACCATCATTACATTTAAAAATAAATTAAATAGATAAAGTATATATCAATTTTCTCAGTTTCAAGAGCTTTATTCTTAGCACTCTCTGCTTCTGCTAATCATTTGACTGGCTGTAACATTCCAGCTCCTGTACCTGTGAGTGCTTGTTGCTTATGATTCATCCTTTCAAATGGATACAATCCTGACATTCCTCATGCCACTGCAAGAGAAAAATCAAGTCCCTGTTCTCTCCTTTTTTTGTGTGTCACAAAGTGTCCTTTCATCCGTACTGGTTTCAAAGGACTCTGGGCACACCACCAGGCACAGGTTCCC
Organism: Campylorhamphus procurvoides; assembly: GCA_013396655.1. NCBI lineage: Eukaryota > Metazoa > Chordata > Aves > Passeriformes > Dendrocolaptidae > Campylorhamphus > Campylorhamphus procurvoides. The sequence goes on from WBMV01004057.1 coordinate 849,831, forward strand.
CCCAGGGCCTGCAGTAGTCCCTGGCAACCCCAAGACAATCACAGGTGGCTTTTGGTCCCTGGATGTGAGCAACTGAACTGAGACCAAGAAATCCAGACAGGATGTGGGACGAGGCAGGACTTTTGGACCCTGTCTGCCACTGTACTTGTAGGTTGTCCTTTGAGCTTCTAGCCAACCTGATAGACTTTGGTTTTAGAATCTCAAAATGAGCACTTTGTGTGGCTTTTGTTTCCTAAGGCAGGAACATCTCTGTGATGCCTGTTGGAAATGCTCTCGTCAGGGCTGGTGTTCTCTGGTGACCTGTTTTGGGCTTTGACTACAGAGTGTAAGTTTTTCAATCAAAACCTGATTTCAAGCATTTGGCTCCTCAAAATAGACTCACTCGGGCTCCTCAGCCCCTGGCCAGCATGGGGGCATTGGCCTGTCAGGACAGCGGGCTGGACAGACATCCCCCAGCCAGGACAGACACCACCACAGTGGGAGTCACCTGTCTGACACCCCACTCTTGGCTCCATAGTGGAGCTGGTTGAAGTGAACCTCAAACAATTAAACCACAGCAGAAAACAAGGCAAGAGGCAGAGCAGGGGTGAGCAGAGCAGGTACTTGGTGGTACGTGGGGCTTGGCTTGGGGGGTTGTGTTGTCACACCAGGGACAGCCCAACATACAGCTCTGCACCACCAAGATGTTGTCTGTATAGTCCTGTAACTATAACATAGGTTGTGTTTGCTGTGTTTAACTCTTCTCCTGTTCCCTTCAGGTACTTTACTTGGTCCTAATAGCAGCAATTCTGTATCCTGATTTTCCCCAGGCTTGTGCCAAGATGACCATCAAAGCTTTGTCTTTAATGGAATGGTAACAATTTTTTCCAGATTTGTGGAGTTTCCATGGGATTCCAGTAAACATTGCAAAAGTCTGTGGGGTACATGGCCTCTGAACCATCTGTGCTTGTAGTTTTTAAAGTGCTCATCTCCTGTAGAAATTAATAGTATCCTTGATTGCCACAGGTCTGGAAAAAAACATTCCCATCCTTATTTGATACTTGCTCTACTTAAGAAAATAAAGTACCAATGCTTGCCTTTTCTGCATCGGCATTTCAAGGAAACCAAATCAACCCACCCTCTCTTCAAACTTCTCAAAAACCGAATGAAAGGGTTTTGGTGTGTCTACCTTTCGTGTGTATTGACAACTACTTTGATCCTGACCCCTCTGCTGACTTTCTTACTGGTTCCAGTCAGCCCCTCCTTGGTCAGTTTTATGCCTGTCATAATTGTTAATGTATCAGTTGTATTTTCTATTAATGATGTATTATTTAATTATTACATTTAACAAGCCAGGGAACTGCAGTGAGCTGTTAGCCAGCTGTCTTTTCCTTTTGGCTTGCAATTGAGGCTCTCAAAGAACTCTGGGGTTGGCATCCAGGCTTTGGGTGCCTTTGTTACTGTGTCCCAGTGAGGGGGAAATCACCCCTGTGGGCTGCCGGCACCTGGGCAAGCGGAGGAACCTTCTGCAGAGCCTGTCAGCAAAGCAGTGAGGCTTCCACGGGTAAGGAAACCCAAGAAGGAGACATCCTAAGGGAGAGTGGGATTTGCTAGTCTTCATGAGCTAGAGCTGGTAACTGGTCCTGGTAACAGCAGCTGGGATTGTGTGTGTTTATTCTCCAGTGCCCTGAATGTCTCTGGTACTCAATGTGCAGTTTCATGATGAGTGGTTGAGGAACATTAGGTAGATGGAGAAAGTTAAGAAAACAAATCAAATCAAAAGCAGATGGCTGGCTACACGGTGTGACAGCTTGTTACTGTGAAGAGTTGCCCAATGCCAGTCCGGCTGCACGATGAACCAAGATGAGGAATGAGTCAGCTTTTCCTAAAGGTACCCAGTGAAAGTAAACTAATTGGACTAAATACCCTGAAAGTATCTGGGCCAACAGACACTCCAGCTCCTCCCTTCTCAGGCAGGTACAGATAGAGGCAGCGACACCCAACAGCACTTGTGCCATGGGGTTTGTGCAGGCAATGGGCTGGTGTTGGGTCACACGTGCTGTTGAAGTGGGATGGCCCACACCAGTGAACCATTACTGAAAGAGTTCACATGTGCCCAGTTTAACTGGGCTGAAGCACTCACAGAGCAGTAGGAAAAAGAGCCGTAAGCCCTCTACACCCCTGCTGTTGGTCAGTGCCAGCCCTGCCAGGGAGCAGCAGGTGGAGAAGCTGGGTAGGGCAGTCAGGATGGGCAGAGACCCAGCCCAGGCATTTTTCTGCTGGAGCAGCATCACAGTCACCCATCCCAGCAGGAAGTGAAAGGAGCAGGGCTCCTGCTGGGGCTCACACATCAGATGAGGCACCGGGAAACACATTTTATTTATCCAGTTCCAACAACAGCAGTGCCCCTCCTTCGCCTCAAGTCTGGCAGGGCGTTTTGGGACAGTGCAGTAACACTTGGTAGGTAACCACCTTGCTGAAAAACATGTGAAGGCATTATCAGACGTTTAACAAACATCAATGCTTTAATACAAAAACAGGCATTAAAATGGATCTCGAGGACAACCCCTTTCACCGTTGCAGGCTTTAAGGTAAAGGTTTTGATCACAGGAGGGGCTGAGCCACCCACACCCCAAGTACTACACAAAACAAACTGGGAGGGAGCAGAAGAACAAGTTAAAGTGCAGGAGAGCTGCAGACGGCTGTCCCTCAGAACAAGGCTCTGTCTCACAACTGGCATCAAACAGACTAAACGTTCATTAAAAGGAAAATATTTTGAATTTTATTTTTTCACGTTATTATCAAGTACACAATTACAATAATGTCACACATCCCTATATGGTTCTATGTATTTTGTTTTTTTCTTTTGTCTTTTTTACAAAGTGTACAGAGGGAAGGACGTATACAATATTTAACAGGGTATTTTCTACAGAACAATAATTTATATTATGTCCTTGTAAAAATCTGTACCTTTTTTAAACATTAAACTGAAACATCCATTTTATAGCATTTGCTAAGCAAATTATTTAAGAATTAAAACTAGCCTGTAACTAATGTCAGTACATTAACAATAACTATAATTTCATTTTCTCTTTATACAGACAAATACATTTTACAAAATTCACTTGACCAAACCCTTAATTATTTAAAAAAAAAGTTTCAACGTTGTGCTTTAAAAAAAAAAAAGTGTGTATGATTCCAGGCTACGTAAGAGAAAGAAAATGCGTAAAACTGTGTTCTTTGTCTTTCAGCTTATTTAAAAAAATAAAGTTCAAAATGGCTAAAATCCTCAGCAATACTATGGGAATTTATGCAGATTTTGTACACTTTCCAGGTTTCCAGTTAGAGAATGCCTGAACATAAGAGGACAAAAATGTCACAGGCGGGTACTTTGCAAGAAGCGAACGGGAAACCTCTGCTGGGTTTTACTGCATCTGATTTGGCATCAGTAGGCAATGGACAGCTACGGCCATGTAGAAATCCACTGGCTTCAGCGGGGATCTCAAGGAAGGCACAATGCAGCACAGCCAGGTATTACACGCTAAAGGGTCACGGCCCGTTAGTAGCAATATTACACAGGAGCACACTGGGCAAGTCTGGGGACACTGTCAAGCAGGCATTGAAAGAAAAAAACATCACACGACACAGACAGTGACATGGCATTCGACTGTCCTGAACTGCACACTACAGACAAGTACTTCAGCATACAGTGAAACAGGAGGGGCGGGGCTCGGCAACAAAACAGAACACAAGATGCTCAGAAGATACACATCCGAAAGGAAACCTTTGTCCCTCTATCACCCTATACTTGAAATCTTCACTAAAATTCCTGTTTGATTTCAGTTGGAAGTTCACCTGCCTAGAAACAAGTATTAACACTGCGCCAGGCTTTGAACCCTTTCCATTAGTGAATTGTTAGTTATAAATCTATCCTAATCTGGCAGGCAGCCGAGACAGAATTCTGCAATCCATCATCAAACAGTGACTGGGGTGGGAATTTGAGCATGGGGAGCGGGGCCAGGTTCTAAAATCTCGCATGTAATTAAACAGTTTGGGTATTTTGCTCCACAGTTGTTGTTAAGGTACGACTTTGTGCTTGGTGCATTTATGCAGCAATTAGCAAATGATATGGCGCTACTTTATAATAGTCTTCAGGTGGCAAAATTGCATATAATAATTGTAATATTCTCCCAGCTGTTTATAAACAGATTTAAAGAACTGGGTTAATTCTGGATACTGTACTAATTAATAAACAGCAGCTGAACACAGCTACTAATGGCTCAGGAAAAACATTCAATTTAGTAACAGAACAGCTTCTATTGTAAGTTACTTTTCTTATTAAGGATATCTACCTTAAAACATCTCTACTCCTCATGAATGCATCTGCTCTGCTCCACTCCCCAATTAAGCCCTCACTGTCAATATCTGCTTTCCAAAATCGAGGCACCTCTCGGTCTTAAATTTTATTCTAAAACAATTCACAATAAAAAGGTGACTTGAACCACAAACTGTTCTTTCAAAGAAATACCAACATACATAAAAGTATAAAATTTGAGGTACATTTATGGGCACATACAGACAGTTGTGATCTAGCAGTAACTCCGCAAATGGAACAAGAGTATTTTACGTTTCCAACATTAAGACAGAAATACAGTGAAAAAAAAAATATCTGTAACACACAAAACCTTTCAAAGGCAAAGAAGCACAGAACAATAAATGTACTATTTGGGCATAATTTTAAATTCGCCCAAGAAAGACAAAAACCGCCCCAAACCATTTTTTAAATATTTTTCTCTCTGAAACCAGAATTAAAACACAGATAGTTTTCTGCAACAAAGTGGGATTTTTAACTCCTCAAATGGAAAATAGTTAACCTGCCACAAAGTCTGAATAGTTAAGACAATCAGGTGGGCCCTAGTGCCTTTACCATCAACATGACAATTCCCCATTTTATACACACCTCTGACAATTTTATCGAAATTTTGTCTTTTTAAAATTCATGACAAAACTGCATTAACATGGACACTGTGAGTATCAACGAGGTCAGTAAGATAAATATGCCTAAATAAACTATTACGGTTGAAAAATTCAGTAAGAGACAGGGTTTACTTTATTAAATGCAACTTTATTGTTGCCATCTTTTCTTCATTTATTAAACAAACTGAATTCAGAACACGCTATTGAACAAAAGGTATAAAAGTCAACTAGAAGCAATAATCCTATTTTTATACAGCAACAAATCAAATGCACAGTATTTTTTTTGTTGTTTTTTTTTTTTTTTTTGGGGTGTGATCGCAGGTGATTGGCTTTAAAATAAGCTAACTGCCTGAAGGGCAAGTTTCCTTTATAATTCCAGCTGTTAAGTCTGTGAAAGGGACTTTAAGGCAGCCCAACATCTTTATGATGTCGCATAATGTGCTGGTTCTTCTCTGAAGGCCTTCGGAAACCTTTCTTGCAATACTCACATCGGTGAGGGTAGTCTTTTGTGTGAATGGAAATAACATGCCGTTTGAAGCCTGAGGCGTCTGTAGTGCTATACTCACAGTACTCACACTGATAAACTTTCCTGCCACTGTGTGTTTTCATGTGTTTTTTCAGCTCGTTCTGTTGCCTAAAGCCCTTTCTACATCTCTTGCACCTGAAAGGAAGATCCTTTGTGTGAACTGAGAGTATGTGACGACTCAGAATGAACGGATCTGCAATCTTAAAGTCACAATGTCTGCACTGGTGCAATTTTTTACCTTTGTGAGCCGCCACGTGTTTTTTCAGTTCTGAAGGCCTGTGAAAGCCTTTATCACACATATCACACTTATGAGGATAGTCTTTTGTGTGGACTGAAATTATGTGTCGTTTCAGATCACTCGAGTTTGAGCTTTTATGGTCACAATGCAAACACTGATGTGTTTTACTTTCTGGATGCATAAGCGTATGCTGCTGTAGCTCTTTGGTATCTGAAAAAGTCTGGAAACAAATATCGCACTTCAGTGGCGTTTCCTTACTGTGTTTAGTCTTTACGTGAGTTTTCAAGTTGGAGGAGTCGGCAGAGCGGTACTCGCAGTACTGGCACTGGTAGGGTTTCTCCCCAGTGTGGATCCGCATGTGCTTCTTGAGCTCTGACGGATGGCGAAACCCTTTGCCACACTCCACACAAATGTGAGGAAAGTTCTTGCTGTGGACAGCTAAAAGGTGATGACTCAGTAATCCTTGCTCTGCTGTCTCATAATCGCAGAATTTGCACTTGTGCATTTTATTAACTCCTTTGTCCCTGTGCACCATCTTGTGAGTAAATAAAGTTCCTGCATGAGAGAAGGTTTTCCCACACTCATCGTATTCAATAAGCTTTTCTGTTTTGTTGGTCAGCTTATGACTCTCCAAGTGGTTATGTAAACTTATTTTTTTATTTGTAGTGTAATCACAGTCTGTGCATCTGTATTTCTTCTTAGTAAGAAGGTGCTCCGGGTGGTTTTTCATGTGCCTTTTCAAGAAACCTCTAGATTTAAATTTCTTTCCACAAATCATGCAGGGGTAGACTGTCAATGGATGACCATCAGGGCCAATGATTATTGCTGAAAAACAAAAAAACCCTTCATCAATATAAAACAATATTATACTTCAGTAAATGTCAGACTGTAATGTTAACAATACAATGAATTGTTGGATGAGACTGGACACAAACACTTTACTATGCAATAAACAAGCTTGGGTTAGGTACACGAAACTAAAGGAACTACTGCTTTAATTCAATTTTGTTACTAGGAGAAAGGAAATACTTTTTTTTCTGTTTTTTTTTCCGATGGAGACAACCAAAGCATCACCTAGCTGTTCTTCACCTCAAATAGTTCTATTTTAAAGAATTTCAACCAAGTTCACACATTAAATACATGCAGAAACCAACAATGGTGCAAAGAACAGCGGCCAACTTGTTAAACTGAGTATTACCTAGTAAGCAAAATACATGATCTCCTTTGACTCTCCCCACATCTGTAGATAAAGTTTAATCTGACAGTTTAATCACCTACTGCTGACTACACCTACAGTTCACATTTTCCCAAAGTAACACTTCCTTTTTGTGCCATCTGTCACACAGTCTAAAGAGGTATCAAGCAGGAATCAATGAGAACATGTTTCATATAAAGATACCTACAAGCTTTGGAACTTATCTGCACTCATCCATGAGCCCGATTTGTTTACCCTGAATTTGTCTAGGCATGTCAAAAAAGCTTTCTTTTCCAGAAATGTTTTATAAGGAGAGTTGACTAGGTAGTTGGAAATAGAAAAAGCCAACTTTAATTTGCCCAGTTTACTGACTCAGTGCTAAATAAAACAGAATTTGGAAAGAAACTTTTAGTATCATTTAAGTCAAGGCTACTAAAGAAAACAGTTGTGTGCTTTTTCAGCTTTATCAAACCAAATAAATCATTCTCACCACAACTCAGTAACAGCAGAAACCAAATAATGCCAAAGAGCACTTCTGTTCTTATACATGCAAGAAAAAATATAGGCACAGACATCAAGGCAATTTATTTCACAATTAAAACAGAAAAGGGTAGAGAAGTTACACTACCTAATATTAACATACAATGTTCAGACTTTCCAGTTACCTACTGAGCTGAATAATGAAATGCATTGTTCTATGCATTTTCAATAAAGACAAGAAGAGTTTCTAAAAAGCACAGTTACAGAACACCATTTACCTAACATCACCTTTAAAAAAGTTACATTAAATATTAAAATTAGTGGGGCAAGTTAAGCATATAGGTTTTAAACCTTTTCACATGATACTGATTTTTGTCTGTCAGAGGTGAGTTTCCTTTAAAATGCCTGCCATAATTCAAACCACGTAATTAAAATTTTTAAAATAAAATATGCACTCATTTATAATGTAAGTGTTGTCAACAAAGTAATTCCCCAAATCACTGTTTTTACATGGCATTGCACATGCTATCAGCAAAGTGTATCTCTTTACATTGTTGAGAGGAATGAGAGTACAGCCAGCCACCAGATACTCACCTGTCTGATACTGCCTGGACTCAGGTCTCCTCTTTTTCTTTGGTTTTTGCTTGGCCAGCCTCCCAAGTCCAGATGACTCATCTATGTGCAAAAGAGCACTTGCAGTGCCATTCCGACTTTCAATGCCATCATTATTATTACCTACCAAGGTAAGTTAAAAAGTTACATATGATCTCTACAGATAATTCCAGCATGAACTCTACAACGGTAACAACAGAAATGATAAACTATTATCTGGACACTTAAACCATGATAATGTACAGCATGAGGTGCAAAATGTCTCAGTGTGTAACTGAGGAATTATGTTTGCTATTATGAGCCTGGAAGCATTGGCTTTGTTCACCTAATTTCACAGAGTACACAGTTTACAGAAATTCATGGTTTCCCACTACACAGAGAATTCTCCTTTAAAATGCAGCATTTTTTGCATGTCTCGGTTGTTGGTTATACCCGAAATGCTTAATAGCATGTCACAATATTTACTGTGCCTGATTTTCTTCTAACTTCTCAGTCCTGAAATACGTTTGTGCGGGAGGTCCCATTCACTTCCGGACATCTGAATTCACCTGACTGAACACAAAGTTTCTGCACTGGAACTGCAATCAAAGAATCCTCCTGAACAGTGGCACATGAAGTACACCACTTACTATTTGTACACCTGATGCTTTAGCACTTACAAATTCTTTCTACTGGGAACCAAGAGCATGGTCAATGTTGGTAACAGGAAGAAGGAAACAATCTTTGCCTCACAGAGCTTTGTGTTTAATACATAAATGGTATCACTGTATGTAAAACAAATATGAAAATTACAAGTAAATACATCTATCTGGTTGAGAAGATATTTACTGGCAATATGTTTAACATTGGTGATTTAAGGCCATTAGTAAATTTTAAGAATAAATTTCATGGTTAAGTATTTACTTGTGACAATAAAAGGCAACAGTTCCTAGTGAAAGCAAAGCACGTAAGACAGGAAGGCTGAAGTAGAAGAAAGTCCAAGATGCTCAAAAGGTATTTCTTTTGTAGAGTGACAAGAATTAATATTCATGATTAATGTAAGGAGACTGAGCCAGGCACAGACATGTGCAGGCCTGAAAATTCTGATTTGTATGTTAGCTTAAGTGTTGAGCAGCAAATGTGGTGCCTTAAGAATGCTGAAAGCAAAAACCCATTTCACATCTTACATGTATAAAGTACAATTTGCAACAGATGCCTGAAGAGTTCTTCTAGATTTAACACAGAACAGGCCCCAAACACCTAATACTGGAATAAAATTGAAAAAACTTGCTGGAATGTAAAGCACAGCGAGACCAAGCTTTGCTACAATAAAGCAACATAACAAATTTAGCATTTTAAGGTGCCATTGCTATCAGCTCTTAAGCCCTCTTTTAGTGGTGAAGAGTTCCAAGTGCAAATGACAAACCTCTGCTGTTTTCTTGCCCTCATGCTTCATTTCTCCCCATCCCAACCATTTCTCACCCTGCATGGTAGGTTGTTTACTACTGACAATGTTGCCACTCTACTGTTTCCGACATTATTAAACTCTCCTTTCAATTCCCTCATTGTTCTTAATACACTCTGCTCTATTTCGTACTCCTTCTTCAAAATAACTGAATGCTCAGGCTTTAGCTGTTTGTTCAAGTTCACTCAATTTCTTTTTTTGATTCCCAGTCATTCTGGCTTCTGACATTTCCTCTCCACCGAAACTGTGCTCACCTATGGCCTAAGATAAGGCTATGAGTGCACTACCATCCATCTCCTAAAGAACTTCTAACACACATTGCTCCATGGAATCTTGTCCCGACTTATGCCCAAGATTCTAGCTTCCACTGCATTCTCACCACCTTTCTGATATTTCAATGTCTGTTCACACCATCACCACAGTCCATGTCATGTAGACATTGAAGTTTTGTCCTTTACTCCACTATTTCTTTTACTTATAAGGAGAAAGGGGCAATACAGAAATATTTCTAAGATGAAATTCTGGTCTTAAGCTTACAGAAGTTTTGAAAATCGGTATATACCAACAATCAAGGAAAATGGTTCTGCATGCTGGAAATACTCTCAAGGTTGTGCTCCAATTTGTTTCCCTCCAACTTTTTTTTGTTAACCAATTAATTATTTCTGTTAGTGAAATCACATATTTATACAATCCTTCTGGAAAGCACTTAAATCAGTCTAGAAGCCAGTGTTGCTTTTCACTGTTACACTGAATCTTATATATTTCCATTTGCCCATTTTTCCCCTGCAAATAAAAACATTCAGTTCTATTCCCAAGCCAGCTCTTGCTATGTCCTAAAACTGTGAAGGACAGATGTACTTGGGATGCAATTTTTCAGCCTGAAGCTCACATACTTCCCCTTTCACATCACGAAAATATGAAGGAAAATTCCTGTTAAAATAAGAGCAAGAGGAACCCTGCCTTACAGCTTCTCTCTTTCTGTGTTTTTAAGGCTCATTATGCCAAGAAACCATTCCTAAACTAAACTTTAAAAACAACCACAAAAGCACAAATACTCTACACTGCCCTCCAAAAACCAATCTCTGCCACTTTGCTAAAAAGAGTGTCACTAGAAGAATTCTGAGTATTACCTACCATAAGCTGCTGCCCAAGCTATGGGCATGAAAGTTTTGATTTCGGTGTCATCAATTTGCTGTTCATGGGCTGCTGCAGCATCCTCCTCTCCTACGATCACTTCCATATAAACCTCATCAGCGATTTCGGCAACATCTAAGAGAAAAAGAAGTTGAGAAAAAAATTAATAGGAACACTGCACTGCTGAAAGTGAAAATCCCTGCTCCCAAAGGAAAGCCACCTACTTACTTAAGTCTTCATCTTCATGCTGAGAATCATTTACAGTCATGTAAACCATTTTCTCCCTTGGAATACGAATACTGCTGTTTTGATCAAGCAATCCAACTGCGTGGTCATTCTCTGGCTCGCTCTCCACAATGTCTACTGTACCCCCTAATTAGGAAGACCAGAAAAAAACATTTTAATTACGCTTTGTTCAAAATCTATGCTAAACCACAAAAAACTCAGTTTGTTACTCTTTAATATCAGACATACAGGCCTTTATAAATGACTTGAGAGAAACCACAGTCTCATCATGCAAAATTTCAAATGTCAGGATGGAGTATTCTAAAACAAGCGTATTTTACCTAAATCGTCTTCTCCAGGATCTGCTTTGAATATATAGACCTTGATGACTTCTGGGCAAATGCCATCCACTTTACAAGAGCCACTTTCTGACTCTGCTTCCATGGTAATTTCAGCAGAACCTTCATGTTCTATCTTACCAGCATCATCCACTACAAAAACAAGTTATTAAAATTACCCAGTCATATGCAGACATATATGAAAGACCTTATTAATTTATTACTCAAATTTGGAAGCACTTTAAAATTAAAAAGTTGTAATAAAGAACCTACCCATAAATATTTTTTCATATCCTTGAAAACAATGACAGTAAACACCAAAAAAAATTCAAGTTGTTATCTTCTAGTTAAGGGGGAAGTGCAAGAATGCTGCAGTGATAGTGCTAGAAGCATGAGCAACACACCAGGCAATGCTAATAAGGAAACTGTGATCTGCAGCAAGATGATGGTAGGAAGAAAGTGCACATCAGTACTTACTCTGCAGCATAATTTCACTTATTCTCAGGTTTAATTGCTTTCTTTTTCACAACTATTAATTAACGCTATCAATTTTTCTTTTCAAAAGCATTTTCTGTTGCTCAACCCTGTCTGCAGTGCAAGTGGTATTACTACTGCCTGTCAGACCTGGTTCACAGCAAGGCCACGTTACTGATGCCTCTTCAGCTGCCTGGAGAGGAAACCTGAATGTAAACTATAGGCAGAAAACCATCCACTTTGCTCATCCCCTCAACAGCTGAGGGATGGAGCAGCACCAAAGCACTGCCCTGACACTGCAGTACTGGTGAATCTGTTAATGGTGCCTGCGCTGACAGAGACTTGGTCTTTCTGCTGTAGCCCCAGATACTCTCAAACTCTGTCCTGCTTTCAGGAGGGCACTAACACCACGCTCCAACTTGAACTGCCATAACTTGTCTGGGCCTCCCACACAAACATGGCTGAAGGCCAGCTTTACAATGAACATGGTTCTGATTTGTGAGACTTATTGTACATAGGCATGAGTGTGCACACCTCCCCCATCTTACATTACCAGGAATGGGTTTTTAAGAAAAAAATACTATTTCTTCGCAAAAATCAACTCCAGCATCTCAAGACCTTTACAGAGTCTCCCAATTTCCAGAAGCCCCAGAAGTTTTCTTGAGTGTTGAGATTACTAAAGTATTTTTAACATGACTTGCATACTTTCATAATTTGTGACTTTATCCCTCACAAAGTCATCCTGACAGGGCTCCCTTGGAATCATGTATAACTTCAGTTCATGACAAGAAGACATATTAAAGAAAGTCTGAGAACTGTCCTCTAAATGCTGTAGAATTTCTAACTACTATGCCTTGTACATACCAAATACTTAACAAAGTATGCTTATTTTACTAGTACTCGTTAAACTACCCTCATAAATAAATCATAGCTTTACTACTCAGCAACTGCAACTCTTACATTTACTTGAATACGTACTTAAATAAAATGTTATTATTTTCCTGCCATGAAGTCAATAAATTAGCCTTTAAATTAGATAAACTAGGACATGTTGTGTCTCATGTATCAAACACAAGTATCTAAGTACAATTTCTCAATCAGGCATCATTGCTCACAAAAAGTATGTTAAATTAAAAATTATAAAGCACTAACATAAATTAGTCTCTCTCCTCACTGACAGAGCAGCAGAAGAAAACATTAAATACTCTAATGCCAAGTTCATGATCAATGGCCATAGTACAGAACTGTTCACGCAATAAGATGTTTAAAAAATGACTTTGTGTCATGGGACAACGTAACATCTTGTAGCTGAAACCCCAAAACATTTAAAAAGTAAAAACCTTAAGATGTTCTTTTGAATCCCATTAACAGTGTAGCTCCACAGTATGCATATCCAGTTATTAACAGACTTTCATGACTTCTTTGTCATATCCATGAAATACCTAATGTCACTGGAACTCTGACAAAAAGAGAACATGCTTTTGTTCCTACACTACATTTATATTGCTCTCCTTTAACTTGGCCATTTCCACTGTTAGGCACGTGTACTTGGAAGGCCTTCAGATCAGTGTAGACTGACTTTACACTGCTGAAGCCAAAAGGGAAATCTGGCACCAATTTAACTCAAGATGCTGGAACATATTCACAAGGAAGGAAAATTATGGCTGAAGCAATCAGAGAGAAAACAAACCTATGTGCACCATGTAAAACAGGCTGGTTCCTTTTAACCAAACCAGAGTTTTTTATTCCCACACATATATGGAAGTATCCACTGATAAAACTTCAGATTCTAGCTCTGAAAAATACACCCCATTTATGCTTTGAAATAAATTCTCCAAGGTTCAAAGTAATCTTCTAAACATGATAAAAAAAAGTGTTATACAATTTAGAGTTTGTTTATCCCTGATTTCCCTCTACATTCAACAGTGTTTTAAAAATGTAACAACTGATTTAAATATTTTTTAACAGGGCCATTAAACTGTAAGAAAATTGATGTGTAGGAGGCATAAGGCCAACTTTCCTCACATAAGCAGTAAAAAAAATCACTCTTGACAGGTGGTAATACTTCAAAAAAGTAAAGTCCCTGAAGGATTTGTAAAAGTAGCAGTATTTACAGTATAGTAGCAAACAGGTAACAGGAAGCATGGTGGAAAGAAAAAAGTAGGAAAAAAGATAAAAATCAAAGGAAGAAACAAACAAGGTGAAAGAGAATGGACATCTATTACAGGAAATATAATTTCCAAGGTATTTTGTCCTCTGGCTACATAAGCATTTATATATACTGATTCATTGATGCTCTGGCAGCATTTATGAAATTTGATTTCTATTTAACACTTTCCCCATGTGTCTCCATTCTGCACGTATCTCAGTCTCACGATCAGAGAAAATTATATTCATAAATACATGACCGATCGATGTTTGAAGTTGGAATTCTGATGATGTTTGAACATCTCATTCAAATTCAGAGCCCATCAAGGGATCCCAAAAATTCCATGCATTGCTGATACTCTCTTGCATTGCTCCTCTTTGACATCCAAAAAAAAAAAAAGCCAGAAGTACTTAATAGTAGTAGTTCAGCTTCTAAGAGACCACTTCCTTTCAAGTAGAGCCACTGGGCATTACTAAATGAATCACAAGTCACATGCTAGAAGAAAATTCAGGCTAGTATTATTCCAGTATTGTTGTACCTTGTGCCTCCATTTCATTATCTGAACACTAAAAACTTTAAATGTCCGATTTTTACCCCTCTATTAGCTGCTAGCTTTGCTTCAGTAAACAAGTGGATTCAGACTAATTTTCAGAGTTAAAAAAATTACTAAACACAACATTATTAAAGATGAACTGCAAGAATGCAGCCTATGGTTAGTTTGCCAACATTCTTCACAAACTTCACTGATTAGAGCAGACCGCTCTTTGCATACTGTGAGTTGCAAGAAACAATGAAATAAGTATGTGCTTCTCCAATGTTGCAGCAATTCCTTCCATATAAAGATAATGCTAGAACTGTGATTAACAGCACAAACAGATGAGAAAGGTGTCACACAACATGAAAGATGTGGCATATTTAAAGCCTGTCTAGTTAGCATTTACATTACAAGGAAATCAACAGAAAGAGACCAACAGATAGAAAAAAAGAAATAAAGCAAAGAAATAAAAGATACAGGCAACATTAACAACAGATTCTTTGTTTGATATGTGTTCCATTACGATGACAGCATTTGCCTCCTAGAAAATATTAAATTTAATTAAAAAATCATAAAACAAACGAAAACATCGAAGGAAAAATTATCTCCTTTACCCTTATATTAATATATGTCCGATGGCATTTTTGGGAGAGGAACAAGCTCCTGTGCATTAATAATAACAAATGTATTTAAAATCCCATTTAGGCCAGGCTTCCCATACAGAAGCAAAAACGGTAGGCCAAGATGCTCCATTTGCTTAAATGGTACACTTTTTGTTTAACCATGACACATAACGCTTTTCCCAAAAAGTTGTTTTTAGGTTTTTTTATATCAAATATTTGATGGATCAGCAGATACAGGCTTTGGACCCTTGGAGTGTTTTACTCGTAGCTATAAAATGCAAATATAGATACTTTTATTTTTAATGGATTCCATAACCATTTACATTCATTCTTTCCTACCTCTACATGGGATTAATGAGGAAAATAAAATTGCAAAAGATAAAATGCACTTAAGCACAAAGAAATATTCCACCTTTTTCAAGTACACACAGCCCATTGCTAAAAACCACACTGAAACAATTCTTACAATCATTCTAAGACAAAGTCTCTCTACACCAGTTTAACAGATCTTAAAAATGTATCAAAGGAGCAATTAGACAGGAATCATCTGTTTTGTCAGCATTTATGTTCCCGAACGGTTCTCTTAGCTGCTGCTGCAAAATCTGTATCATGGGATACTTGCCTGCTTACAAAATAAACAACTCTATTTAAGCGTTCTTAATCAAAAAGGCCATTACTAACTAGTCTCTTCTCTCTAAAGTAGATTAAAAGCACTCTGAATTCCCCTTTCTTATCTGTGATAGAAACATTTTACTTCTACTTCACTTGATAGCAGATAATTCCTAGTCCACTGAAGAAGTTATTGTTACTGTCCAGTTACTTCTTGAACAGCAAAGCAGGTTTTCTAATCTGTGAAGAAACAGAAATCTGCTCTATTTTGCTGTTAATCCATTGCCCTTACACATGAGCAGCAGTATATTCTGTGCCTGAAGATTCCCCCCAGGGTAGCAATCTAGCAGATCCTGAGCTCTGAACTGGGCTCTAACGCTTGCCCTTCTCGTCCTGCTCTTCCCAGCACACAAATCAGACTGAGCTTTGAGGCATCACTCAGTCCAAGGCAATGCTTACTTCCATCACTTCTCATGGTGACCTCCTGAGCAGCCTGAGCAAAAAATTGTTGGTGCCATTCCAATGATCAGACACAAACTTGGAAGCAAGTTCTACCTTAAGGAACAAAAAATATGATTTCCTGCATCTTTAAGAACCTCCAGGGGAAAAGAGCAAGGTACTTATGCTAAAAAAGCAAATAAAAAGCATTGTGTTTTCTTGACTACAAGTCTACTCGATGGCCCTAATGAAAGCATAACTTTATGGGTTTGTTCATCAGACCCATTGCTTTCAACTTAAACATCCAACTATGATCAAAAAGGATAGGTTACACCTAGACCTACGAAAAGATGCAATCATTCTCTCTGTGAGTTACCCTGGGTTCTGACTCCTGTGAGTAAAAGTGTTAATTCAGATACAACAAACAAGCGATGTCTTAACTCAGAAAAGTAAGGATATGGATGAATTCATCTAACATAGCTCCTGTATTTGCAAGTATTTAACTTGTTAAAAATGCAGCTTAATCTTTGTGAGGCTGCCCCACTCTTCACCCTCTCCAGACTCCCCTTGTCAAACCTTTGTGCCTCACTAATTTTACTGCAATACGAGTATATCAGGGTACAACTTTTCATTTTACAGAATAAGTTAATGTTAAAGGATTTGTCTGTCTTTGCCAATCTGAATAAAATCAGACAAACAAAAAATCTCAATTTCCATTTTATTGTCCAAGTGTGAGACATTACCTTCCTTGGTTAGTAAATGCAGGATGTTTGTTTTGTTTTGACAAACACTGGTTGATCTCACTGTTACTGTTTCACTCATGGAGAAACGATTTTCCAAGCTACCAAATAATTAGTACCAGTATGAGTCACAGCACAATTTATACTTTCCTGACCCAGCTCATGAACTGGCTTGTTATGGAACATATGAAAGAAAAAAAAAAAAGATTTATCAAACCTTCTTGAATCCTTTTCAAGCTACTAATTAGTAGCAGTTTGCATTCTTTGTGGAATGAATATCTGATTCTGGTCTGCGCTGCGTGCCCTAAATCTACCATGGAACAAAAACTAATCTTGAGGGCAAAAATAAAGTATCCAAGAAAAAAAAGAAAGTACATCAAAAGGTAACTGATGATATAAAGCTGCGCCAAGAAACATTATCTTGGAAATTAAAAAAAGCAAAGGCGTATCAATGCCAAAGCTAAATTAAGTCTAAATGGGAAAAGAAATACTAAAATACTGAACTTATTGAAGCAAAATCATAGAGTGAAACCCACAGGGTCTGTACTCTTTGAAAAGGCAAACCAGTTTGAAACCAAGAAGGTAGAAACACAACATTAAAAAAATACAGTAATTTCAAATCAGGTGTTTACAGGATAAAGCTAAGAAAATTATCTTAAGAAAATCTAAGCAGACTCAGTTCATTAGGAACAAAACGGAAATGCTTAAAGAGAGCCACATGATTGGAAGAAGACAGCAAAAAGGTTTTGCCAATAGCTTCCACTAAATAATACAGACTGAGAAACCTACAACAGAAGGAACACAAAGTGTCATCCCCTGCTTTCCAAGTGCCTATCTTAAAAAAGGAGACAGGCAAAGGCATTCTGACAAACACAGTCTAGCTCCCAGATCTGGGAAGCAGCAACATTTGGCTACTGTAATGGCAGACAAGATTACATTCCAACATCTGCCCCTGCAGTTCAGTGAGGTTTGCCAGAATCAAACACGAATCCACAGATCAGGATGAAAAATCCCAAACTAGGCTGTGATATTACTATCCTTTAAAACACTAAGTTCAACTGAAGAACTGAGACAGGGAACAGATCAGTGAACACATCCACTGCTGATGCAAAAAATTTCAAATAATGTTTTCCATACAACAAAGAGACGATTTGGCAAGACAGCCTTTACTTGATGGAAAAGCACTAGACTCTGCCTTCACAACCAGAAGAACTTGTTATGCAGGCTTTAAACACAGTAGGTGGTAGTAGGGAACTTCCCTTTAAAATGAACTGTAGAACATACTTTAAATTTTAAACACAAATAGAAAGGATGCATGTTTTGTAGCATAACAATTGTTTTAAATGCTGGCTTATTTAAGGTTCTTAATCTAAACAAAGTACATTGCAGACTATGAAGAGACATTTAATAATAAATAAAGTATGAAACTGCAGAAATACAAGACTGAAAATGGAGAGTACTCCAGCACAACCAAACAATTAAATTCCTGTGTTTCCTGCCAGTCACCACCTGTAGACAACTGGCACATCTAAGACTTCCCAGCTATGCTGGGATCATCCAACGCAGCCTCTACCACAACATTCTGTCCTGGTTCAGGCACTGCCAGTGAGGAACAGGACACACATCCACCCACCCCTCTCACTTGCATTTACACAGACATCAAGTGCTCCCATGAGACCTTGCCCTGCAGGAGGAACCTGCACAGGCAGAGCAGGGACAGGAGCAACAGCATCTTAAAGGGCTACAATCAGGGATAAGAAACAGACAAGAATCACCACCAGAATCTGGCCTCAATTATTCATAGGTGGATTATCCATTTTATTGTCTAACAATGCTGCAGAAGCATTTGAGCTGCTTTTCATCTGATCTAACTTGGATCCAGCATCAGAAAGTCATACCCGTACCACACTTGACAGTACACTTATCAGTTTGGATCAGTACCGTTTCAGAGAGCAGCACCCTTGATCTATTTCACCTCAGCATCATCCTGCAGTTTAATTTTAGAAGATTTTATGTTATCTGTATTTTGCATTATCCCACTTAATTGTTTTCCCAGATAATAGAGAATAACTGTACCTCATATAAACTCAAAACATGGCTGCACAAGGTTACTCAAGGAACTCAAGAGATGATAAATTAAGAAATGCAGTGATCCTAGGTAAGGAGAAGCAACATTAAAATTCGTAAGTACAGAATATTAAATTAAAACAAGTTATTATACATTTCAAAAACGTGCCAAAAGTAAAGAAGGAAAAAAAAGGGGAAAAAAAGAAAAAAGGTGACTGAAGCAGAGAACAAATTACACCTCATCAATGGAGTCATTTAATGCTAGACAAAATTGAAGTGCCTGAAATGGCAATTAAACAAACCAGCCTAAGAAGGCTATTCTATTCCTCAGATAAGTAAGTGTTCAGCAGTGACACTCTGATGTTCCTAGTTGCTGCACTCAGTAATAGTTATAATAAGTAACATACTTAGAGTAAGCTCTAGTTCTCACAAATGGATATCCTCAGTAGAAAAAGGATTGATGATATGTTGTTTTTCTCCACCCTCCATTTAAGTTTTTTTAAATACGATTCAAATGGAATGTGCTACTGTTCCTAAGGGAGATTAAGACATTCACAGTTGCTTTTGAGCTATGAGCAGCAATAGCTACTCTTTTTGTTAGCTGCATACTTCTGTCCTTTGCTTAATCAAGAGAAGAAAACACATCCTAACAGCAAAGAAAACCACATTGTTGCCTGTATCTAACAACAAATGGGGTGCAAAGAGTGGGGACTTAGCAAAAAAACAGGACAAGGATAACAAATTGTCGTCTGGACTTTAAAAAAAAAAAAAATCGGGGTATTAACTCTTTCTTTTCCATTAAATATTTTGTCATCTTAGTAACATTCATTTCCAAACATTGTGACATTACTTTTCTTTCAGTTCTTACTAAGTGTATGGCATCTAGGTTACTGGAATTCTTACTGTTTTGTTCATATGCTATAAATTGCTAGAGAAAGAATTTATAATCAGACATGCATTTGGCATTATTTCTCTTCATTAGCTTCACCAGAACTTTTAGCTGGTACACGTTCCTAAAAATCCCTCCACCTGAGTACATTTGTGAGATCTGCATTTCAAAAGAAGATACAGAAAATCTGTTTTGGGAACTGTCTTAAGCTCTCCATCAGATATTTCACGCCCCATCCAGGCCCGTATCATAAAAATTTTGATGGCTTTATCCAAACACTTACAGGAAATCATAAGGTAATCATCACAGTTGCCCTTCTCATCTTGATGTTCCACAGGGATTCCATTTGCATCGATCACTGCCTCTGATGCACAATCTGCCACCAAGACTTCCTCAGAAACAACATCTGTTCCCAGAGTATCAGTGACAATATCTGCTTCTTCAACGTTATCATGAACTACATGTTCTACATGTCCAACTTCAGGTACATGCATTGACTCACTTGTCAGTACATGTTCTGGTATAGACATTGTTTCTGCTGTTATGTCAGAAGCTAAAACATCATCTGGGACAGTGCAATGAGCCAAAGAAACCTCTTCGGCTACGTCTGTGTCCAGCACTTGTTCAGGAATAATGACAGTTTCAGATACATCTGGCTCCTCCATGATATCGGGGCACTGAACATCCTCGATAACAACATCCTCAATGACATCTTGGATTACTACAGAGTCTGGATCATCAGGAACAAAATTATGCACGGTTATATCTGAGTCGACTACATCTGAAACAAATACTGTTTCCTGTACTTCCACAACAATCTGATCTCCATCCATATGTGCTGCATCAGCTCCTGAAAAACATAATCAAAATAGCAGTTAAATTGTAAAACTGTCTCAGATGAGGCGGTTAATAATTGAAATTACTTCTGTTTCACTTCAACTTTTATACTACACTGCAATTTAGTAAAACAGGGATGATAGTGTGTGAGCAATTAAGATAGGCAGATACACGGGATAAGGCAGGTAAGAAGTACATGCTAACATAACTAAGATGAACATGTTTTTTTCTCCAGGAAAACATTTGCCATTTTTAGACTCTCCCCAATACCCAAGCAAACTATTACTTGATTGAAAGAACAGTAGCTCATTCATATTGCTCTGAGTAATAAAAACAACTATTCAAAAGCATTGATGCAGTACAGCACTTTTAAGCAAAGACAAGATAAACAACAGTCAATTGCATCTAATGCGAACACTCTTATCTACATATTATCTCCTGACAGACCTGTTGGATCAAAAAATGCATTTGGCTCATGTGGCTGCAATTCAAGCCCATCTTCATCCATGGCCTTTAACTCTCATCAGTCACAGTGTCTGTAGAAGGTAAAGAAGAAAGGTTATTTAACATGCATTAGGCAAAAAAAGTTGCCTCTGCCTGTGCGCCGAAATGCTGAAAATTTGGGGGCGTGAATGTTAACATTCAGCATACCATGACTTTCAGACAAACCAGACTTCACTCAGGGTCCCTCTGTTTGGGATTCTAGTAACACTACTCTAGAACACCAAACACTCAGGGTCTGAACAAGAGGAGTGTGAGGTCCAACACTGCATCCATTTCTCAAAACCCCACAGCTTTACAAACACAGAAGTAGCTCATAAAGAAATGTGAAAATATTATTTCCTTATCATCTTACAAAGAAAAAAGAAATTAAGATAAAGCCTAGACAAATTCATGCTCAAGCCCTTACTGGATGGTGGGAAATACAGCACTGGCAAATCAATATGGCTCAATAAGGTAAGTTAAACATAGAGAGCTAATAATCTGAAATGCACATCATTTTTGATGCCCCCATGTTCACATTTGGGCAGCTGGGAGGAATTCATTCTAATGTCACTTCAGGAATTGAAATTATCAATGTAAACTGCTTCCAGAGCATAACAGCATATGTTTTCAAACCCAGATCTGTGAATATTTTGAAAACTCTTGCCTCAAGACTAAGCACCTATTTGCAGTTGTACTCAAAAGTATCACCAATTCTCAAAAATTTCCAAATGTCATGTTCTACCAAAGTTTTTGAACAAAATGTCAACATTTCTTCAATGCATAGTAACTTACGATTTCAGTCTTCTTAACAAAAGAAACAAACCAGACCACAAAGTTAAAATACTAAAACGTGAAACTGCAATCTAAATTGTGCTGCTTACATATGTGCATTATAATTAGGACCAGGCAAACATAGTTAGGTAAAATGCAATCTAACATAAACTTGTACTACTCCTTGCACTGAGTCCAACTGGTCTCCTAAGCGTAAAACCAGCAAGAACCAACAGAATATTACTGTGTGTTTCTGCACAAGTGGAAGATGTGATTTTCCTTCCTCCAAACATTTTTCACAGTGGCAGGCAGAAATTGTCCCATTTTTGTGATACTTTCACGAAAGACAGAGAAAACATTAAGATTCTACACAAGGTTTCCACAAGAACCGTAACTTCCAAGTTCCATCAACTAACATTTACATTCGTTCCTTATAGGAAAACTGCCATACCAAAGAAAAAATTAACTAGTCCAGAACACAAACCTAAAACCATAATCTACAGCAAGTATTTTCTAAACTTCCCCATTTCTTAGCAACTTTTATTAACTCTTCACCTCTGGAACTCCGCCTTGGGGCACAGTATAGACGCCAGTGCAGTCACATGGGCCTTGTCCCTTACACAAGCTGAGAAACATAGCCAGACATTGAACTGGAGGAAAATCAGTGGCAGATTAATAATTTTGCAAGGCCTCTGTATTTTAAAGACAGCTGTGCTAACAAATCATTGTAGTATCCAGCTGGACATAAATCACCTTCCAATTACTCTGACTGTCAAGCATTTCTGTCAGAAGCACCCAGGAACAGCTCTTCACAAAGATACTTTTTTTTCAGGATCGAGAGCAAAAGAAAAGTGCTTCTCAGTTTCAAATGCAAGAAATAGCTGGACTGATGGCACTCAACCTCTGCCACGCCACAGAATCAAGAAGAGAATAACAAGGTTCCATACAGTCACTTAGGCAAGAATTATACCCAAACTGATTTCCTTCCATCTATTCAGTATACACCCAGCCAGCCTCATACAAATGTCCTTCCTTTTGATCTTGTCATATTTGCTGTCTTGTCTTCACTGTTCAGTTTCTTTTCTGTTGCTTCTTCTCCAGCCTCTCACGGGCCTGCACCTATATTATGTTCATTACTGCTCACCTGCTCATTTCATCCCTCCACCTTCTAACTAAAGCACATTCCCATCATTCACACAGACTCTGCTACTCATCAATTTGTATCCAAGATTGTATAAGCAATTCAGAGATTTTTTTTTTTTAATAGAAGGCAGAGGGGGCTAAGGGTCCACCAAAATAAACTGCCTCTCTCCTCAGGCAACACACATGTAAGAAAATGGAACTCTGTTCGGCTCTATGGGAAAAGTCAAGACGCCCTTTGTGCCTTTTTTTTAGGACTCTATTATCACACACTTTAGCCTCAGATCAGCTGCAACCCAACCAGCCTGAAGAGTCAGTTTACCAGTGGCTACTGGAAGAACTGGCACTCGTTTTCTCCACTTCCTGCTTTTACCACCCACCTGACCATCACTCCACCACAAATTCCTACTTCTTATGATTCATGCATGTACTTTCTCTGTTCTATCCTCTCCCCAGATTCCTCACTGTCTCTGTATGAAAGGCCCTTCTTCACTGTCCTTCTGTCTATCCTCTTCACCTACGAGACATGGAGGCTTCCACCACCACTTTCCGGCTTCCCAAACATGCCCACTGACTCCATCTCTTCCCTGCTACTCTCACTGCTGTCTGGTGGTGTTCAGGATGGCGCAGTTTCACCAGTAGTGACAGCCCAGCAGACCCTTCACCTGCACACTGGGTAAATCTGGGGCCTCTTCTGTGCCAGCCAGGTATTCTCACCTACAGTGGCACAACGTGCTCAAAACAAAGGCTCAGCCTCCACACAAACAGAAGATGCTTCCTGGGCACATAGGCTTTCAAGTCTGCGTCTTAAAGAAGCCACAGAAGTTTGCTTTGGTGCTTTTTCCAAGGAAGAAAAACCTTCAATGCTTTCACTCAATGAGTGAAATAAATAAGGTTTCTCATAATGTGCCTTTGCACTCAGACCCAGCCAACAAGCTAATGTACATAAATTCTTACCCTTGCTGCAGGACAAAAAAGACTTTAAAAGTGCTCCACAAGGGCACAGGTCCCACATCCATAGAAGTCTGTTGTGAGAAGTGGACCAGAAGAAGATGTAGGCATTAAAACAGGTACTAACTGAACTGTCTAAAATAATAAAGGTGTCCAAATAAAAATCTGCAGTCCAAAAAGACATCAAGTAATTTTTCCAGGGTTGAGGTAAAAAAATACAAAAAAATCTCCTGAAATCACTTCAGGGTTTGAGCATTCTAACCAGGAGATGAAAAAATACTGTTTCTTCCTGCTTGCTCTTCTTGTGACCAGAGGGTGAGCAGAGGGGCACAAGATGCTTCACACAAAGGAAGGAATACCACATGTGGTGCCAACTGCACCTCTGTGACACGAGAAATACCAGGGTTGCTTCCTGCAGGTACCACAGCAAAAGAACATCCTCAAATTCCTTGGAAAGCATCTTAAGCTCTGTGGTACCATAAAGCTAAGAAGCAATTCCACCAGTTCATTTTCCTGCAAGATTTCAGAATTATGGAAACTCCTCTCAGTTCTTTCACAACATTCTATGTGACACCTCAAGAGCAGGTTCTGGCCTCAAAGACAACAGAATCCATTTTTCAGTTCAGTTTAGGAACCCAAACTCTCAAAGCAGGTGCCCAGCCATGTCCCTAACACTTAGTCCTTCTCAACTACATGGCTCTTTCTTCAAACCTCAGTAATTCTGGAAATGCTCTTCTCTACCACTACGGCAAAAAAAAGCCAAGGCATCCATAATCAGGTCTTACACCTCTGAAAAGAATTAAACATTTACATCTTTTACTTGGCTTGGGTCCATGCCAACTTCACATTGATGGAGAATTAATACCACTCTGCCCATATACCTAGTTTTTACAAATTGATTTTTACCTATTTATTCAGAGATTCGGCTGGTTTAGGCTTTATGGAAGTCAAGGCAACATTTTCAAGTGGGAGGACAAATGGCAAATTACATATTAATGGAAGAAATGGTATTAATATATTAACAATAAAATAACCTTCCAAAATAAAAATGATCATGAGAACAATCAGTCAAGAGAAGCAATGCAGACGGTGCACTCACTAGTCCTGCCACACTACAGATTCCTGACTCAATAGACCTAGCAAGGTACTGGAGATGAAACAGAAAGAAACAGACGAGCTGTCAGCTTTTAAAGAGGGAACAACTTTAAAAATAGAGTTCCTTAGAAGAAAGAGCTTTAATATTCCACAGAAACTGTCAGTTTCTCCGCTCTCACTGAAAAATAAAAAGAAAAAAGGAAAACGAGAAAAAAGGAAGAGGAAACTGCAGAAAAGCCACCCTTGTAATAAAGAACTACATAAGATACAATACTCCTTTGCCTGCTCTTTATTTGCAAGAAGGCCACAAACCAAAAATCCACGCAGCAAAACTGTGACCTTTCTTCCCAGAGAAATCAAGGCACGAGCAGCAGAATTCCCCACGTGCAAGCGCTGGCCCCTACCCACGCTGGGATGACTTAGAGCACAGCCATAACCACTCCCGTCGTGCCTCGCTCTATCCCATTAAAAACTGCGGCACGCCTGGCATGTCCCAATTGGGTCAGATCCCCCACTCCGGGGCACTCAAGGGGCAGTGCCACGGCTCTCCTCAGGTGACCCACTGCTGGGCACACCCCACCCCAGAGGTGAAAAACCACACTCGTACTCCGGCTGGGTCCTGTCTCGAAAATCAACCTCCCCCCTTTATTACTGGGTGTATAAATGGAGGAATAAAAACGATGTTACAAATGTGACAGTGTGGTCATTCAGCTGTTTATTTCTTGATGCGTCTGCCTCAGTTTTGGCAGGAGTCATCAGTGATGTTTTCACTGCAATTCCGTAAAAAGAATAAAAAAAAATCCAAAAAAGAACCCAAATCTTTTCCCTCTTTGTTGCAGTTCAGTGGTGAGGCATTTGCAGAAACCGGTTAAAGAAATGGGTTTTATCCAGATTTCAAAGGGACGCTGGGCGTCAGACGACAGGAATCCTTCTCAGGGGAACAATCTAATTTTTAATGAATCCTAAATGAGGGAAATAATCGATCCCAGACGCACCTTTGAACCAGCACCCAAGGGGGCCCCGAGGGGCATGGGGGCTGCTCTGGAGGCGGGCGGGCGAAGGAAGTGCGGGCGAGCTCGGGGCGCAGCCGAGCCAGGGCCGCCCGAGAGGGGCCGGGAGGGGCCGAAGGAGATGGCGGGGCAGGAGGG
>WBMV01004057.1:876707-904902 GCA_013396655.1 Campylorhamphus procurvoides
CGGGTGCTTATGGCACAGCGGGTTTAGGGTGTAGGGGTTCAGGGTGCGGACTCTCCGCGGTGGGGCGGACGCGGGCCCAAGGCCGCGGGGTGCGCGGCCTCGGGTCACCCAGGCGCGGGGACAGCGGGGCCGATCCCCGGTCCCCACGCAGGACGCGGCCCCTCCACGCGTGTCCGGTGGCGCTGGCCGGGGCCGCTGGCACTCCCCTCACAACAGCACCAGAGCGGGGGGCGTCGCATTCTGTGGACGGTAGAAAATGGAAAATAATGTGGTCTCGAAACCCAAGCCCTGCCTAGAGGTGTTTTCTCATCCTTTTCATGCAAGTTAATAATCAATTTATTTTTTTTTTATTCCTAAGGAAAGAGATGCTGTTGATCCATGAAAGATGCATCCTAAAGTTTTCGAGGCATTAGAAATTACATATTATGCGTAACCTCATGGGGATGAGGAGGTACCTTCAAATTGGTTGGTCTTCTTGTATAATTTCGGGGTCAGGGCTCGAGGAGACTTCCTCGAGGGGCGTTCTTAACATTTCAGTAAACTGGAAGGAAGTTGGCTGTGGTGCTTACCAAATGATGCAAATGTGACTTATCTGGCTGAGAGCAGCAAATGTGTGATGTTTATGTTGCCAGTGAGCCTCCCTTTCAGCTTTGACTACGCTTTAATTTTATGCATTAGTCTTTCCTATCTTAACACGCAGGCATAAAGTGTAAGTGGGGCAGTGCTTGTAGTTGATTTCAGTATAAAGTTTGATAAACATGCACCCTGCAAGTTTTACCCAGGTGTAGTGGGTTGAGCCTGGCTGAATGCCAGCAGCTCTGTCATTTTCCTTCTCAGCTGGACAGGGGAGAGAAAAAACAAAGGTTCATGAGTTGAGATAAGGACCGGAAGAGATCAGTCATTGCATACTTAAGGGCAAAAAAGACACTAGCTGGAAATATTAATTGAATTTACTAGTAACAAAATCAGAGCAGGATAATGAGAAATAAAGTGAATCTTAAAAATACCTTCCCCCCACTCCTCCCTCCTTCCCAGGCTCTATCTGCTTCCCCCCACCAGCACAGGGACATGGGAAATGGGTGTTATGGTCAGTTCATCACAGGTTGTTTCTGCCATTGCTCAGAGATGGGAGTCCTTTTCCTGCTCCAGAGTGGGGTCTCTCCAACACGAGACAGTTCTCCACAAACTTCTCTGTAGCACAGGGGAATCTCAGCTCTGGTGCCTGGAGCACCTCCTTTCCTTCTCTGACCTTGGTGTCTGCAGTTGTTCACATGTTCTCACTCCACTGTGGCTGCAATTTTCATCTGCACAATAACTTTTTCTTCCTTCTTAAATATGTTGTCACAGAGGTGTTACAGTCATTCCTGGAGGGCTCACCTTGGCCAGTGGCAGGTCCATGCTGGAGCCAGCTGGTGTTGGCTCTGCTGGATATGGGGGAAGCTTCTGGTAGCTTCTCACAGAAGCCACCCCTGTAGCCCCCCCACCACTGCCAAAACCTGGCCACAGAAACCTAATACATCATGATAGGGAAAACAGAAGAGAAGCCATACTACTTCAAAAGTTACTTATTTTATTCCATGAAGGTTTGACTTAAACTTTTGTAGAATCAGCCCAGACCTGTGTTGCGTGACGGGGTCCTAAAATACCTTAAAAAGATTTTCCAACCTTGACCATACATGTGATATTAATGTCAAATAGTCATAAGCAAATATTCTTGCCAGGATGGAAGAGGCTAAAGGAACAAGCAGGGAAAGGTGATGGCAGATACATTGGCAACAGCAAGGCAATTATAGAAAAGTCAAAAATTGGGAAATTATTTTGTCCTTAAGTTTAAATTTAAGACTCTGATTTCTTCAAAACAGTGGAACGCATTTCTCTGAGAGACTGGAGGCTTTGTCTTTGGAGGTACTCAAAACCCAACTAGACACAGCCTTGAGCAACCTGCTGTCACTGACCCTGCTCTGAACTGGAGCGTTGGACAAAGCAGTCTGCAGGATGTTCCAACTTGATTGATTCTGTGATTTTTAAGCCAGTTTTTTCAACAAATGTGAAGTGCATAGAAAATAATAATGAACAGCAGACTATCCTGTAAGGCCCTTGGTTCCAAGGACATTTTAGTCAATTTTTCATTTGTATAGGGAATGGAAATTCAGACTACAGGGCACATTGCCCTCAAAGATTCAACTTACCTACTTGTCATGTCATTGCAGGGGAAGACCTCCAGAAATCCGTTTTGCCATTAGAAGGCAAATGTCTAGATGTTTTGCAATACCTGAATCTTGACTGGCTGGCCATTTACCCTGTATATGTATAATGTTTCACCTTTACCCCCTCATTCTTTACCATTCAGGGGCCAGATACCAGCAGATTTTGAGTCATTAGAGTAATTTGAACAATTTTTGTCCTGATGAAGCCAGCACCTAAATGTTGTTCCCAGCCAGTCAGGTTTCCAGTAGGCCACAGACACGCTGGTGTGATCAGAAACAGGGTGACTCCCATGGGTGCAGCTGCCAGGAAGGAAGCCATGTTTGCAGCTGATATTCTCAGCCCTTTCTGTTCCCACAGCTGACAGAGGTGTCCAAGGACAGAATGCACTTGGAAACTTCAGATACAGTAGGTGTGCCTGCACCACTTTGGAACAACCTAGGTTACCTCACTTGCAGAAATGTTTTGTGACCTGCACTTTTTGAAGAGTTTGGTAGGCAAAGGGTAAAACTACATTGTAAGCAATAGGATTTCTGGCCTTCATTAGGGGTTAGATTGTGTCCATTTTGACACACCAGGGACAGAGTGCAGCTTGTATATAAATTTATAGCTCAGTTGTTCACAGTTCTGTGAACAGAGCCCTTGCATTGCAACTCTAATTTTACCTGTGATCCACTGTTCCTTTATACTTTTCCCTGGAGTTTGTTTTAGTGTTACTTGGCAGTAGGTACCATGCTGTACCTTTTTCCTCACAAAGGCAAATCAAGTGGGTGGTTTTGCTGAGTATCCTCTTAAAATTATACTCAAACTTAGCCGTCATTGAATTAGTTCTGAAGATACTTGCTCATAATTTCATAAGTGGACACTTAATAATCCCATTGGATATTAAAATATTGCAGTCAGGTTCCATCTAGGTAATCTTAAAAGGAGTTGTTTTGTCTGTCAAGTCATGAAAAAATGGTACAACTGTAAATCAATATGACCGATTATGTATTTATGAATAAATTGTAAAAATTGGTCAAGAGCCATTTTCAGTCACAGTTTCCTCCTGTTTTCACGTGTCTTGTTGAGATCCCTTTCCAGGTATTGGCAACATGCGTAGCAAACAGCAGTGTGCTGAGCAGCACTCATTTCATGAGCTGTAGCTCCTCTATTGCTAAGCCTGAGGTAATAAGGGGCTAAGTTGAAGGTTATCAGCTTTGTGTTGCCTGGTTTGAAGGCCTTCAGGTAGAGATGTGTTTGCTGCTTGATCTACAATGAAATAGAGTTACTTTATCATGCAATTACGTGATTCTGCTTCTGTAGCCATTTTTTAACCTCGACAAAATCATTAGCTGGAGATGAGGGATCATTTTGAGTTGAATCAGGGCTACTCCACTGTACAGTAAACATACTGAGCCTGCTGAAGTGATCTTTTCATGCAGCCACAGTGATGAAGGGCATTTAGAGTCTGTGTAGGAAAGAAGGTGAAGGGGTGAATAGTCACCTGTTTCTCATGGAAATTCTTGAATAGTTTTTCTGTATTTTAGTTTCTGTTTGAGACTTGTCTATAAAAAAGGAAGTACTACCATTTATTCAAGGATCTAATGCCTTCCAAAAATTCTCTTTTAGTTGTTAATAATATTGCACATGCATCAATGTTTATCTGCAGTCATTGGATTAAAGAGGAAGGAATGAGGAGGATTAACAAGATTGCTCCTAGCAGTGGTAAAAATGTTTACTTCATGACTGTAGTAGCTGCTGACTTTTATGCATAGTGCATTCAGTACAGTTACATTGAAAAGGTATCCTTGTAAAAATATGTCCCAAAGTGAAGGAAGTATGAGGGATAAGCAGTCATTCCAATCTCTTGATAGTTTAATCTGCAGGTCCAGATAACTCTGAAGTCTTAAAGTTGAGCATAACAAAGGGAAAGCTGTCAGACCAAAAATCTGTTAGACCTCATTAAGCTGTTTCTGGACACTAATCAGTAGGAAATGTCTAGTGAGAAGTAAAGCTATAGGGAAAATGTAGAGTGATACACACCTCAAACTGTACTCCTATTGGCCTTTTTCAGCAGAGGAGGTGGCTGGTTTATTTACAACAATAAATATAAATCTCAAAAGGCTTAATCCATTTCAGAAAGGGTGATATTGGCGAGTTCCTATTTGTCTGGGCAGTTTGGGTACCACTAAGCCAGCCCATTGTGTTCAAGTCAGTCCTCATCAAAATAATGGAAAAGCAAACATGGGATTTCTTTGATAAGGAATAAAAGACTAGGAATATAACTAGTATGAGTAAATGTGGCTTAAGGAAAAATTATTTTGGCAAACACACCAGACTTCATTACTTGAATAGGTGAGAAGCTTCAGCACAACAATTTTCTAGATGGGGCAGACTTTGGTAAGGCGCTTCATACTACATGCACCTTGGTTTCAGTATCATGTCAAATGGCTTAAAAGCTGAGGGACTGACAGTCCTAAAGAAGTAAGTAACTGCAGAAATAACCAAACAGTTGGATTGTTTGCAGAGGTGAAACCTTGGTTATGGCCCAACAGGTCCATCATGGTGTAGAAGTCAATAATGCTGCCACTGATTTTATTTGTGGCTGTGACAAAGTTGCTGGAGTGAGTTCATGGTGAGGAAAAGACAATAATGCAGAACTGTCACACAGACTGGATTATTTCGTAAATTGAACCGTTTAGATGAGTTGTGTCTTACGGTGTCCAAATGCAAAATTACATGTCTAGGATTAATGAATGCAAGTCATGTACCTAGAAGATATTCCTGAATCATGGAAAGCAGGGACTTAAGAAAAGATTACAGGGATGCAATCACAAGATACCTCAAAAACAGCCTCGTATACACATGGAACCGAAAGGGCTAGTGCTGTTTGGGGAAGCTCACCGTGGAGTAGATAGTAGAAATAAGGTGAGTTTGTTTCTGCCGAGTCCTGTTTTTTAAAGAGACTGAAAACTAGAGAGACCATAAAGAAGTATAAAAGGATTCCAAGGCATAAAAAGCCTTTAGCTGTTTAATACCAAAAAGACAAAAAATAGACATGAATCAAATAGTGTTTTCCTGATAATGGAAATTCACTTCAGTCTAGAGAAAAGCATAACTGGATAACTGGAGTTTAAACAAGATGGATTCTATTAAAAACTTAGACTTGACTTCCTAAATGGTAAATCATGATCAACCACAAGCAAAACAAAAGAGGCAGGCTGGGTTCTCCTTGGTGCCTTCAGCTCCAGATTGGATGGCTTTCTGGCATTTTTGCCCAACTCCTTTGATTTACAAAGGAGTCAAGTGAAATTTAGTGGCTTATGCCATACAGAGGTTCATATTGGGCCATCTGTGGCAGTTCTCCCACGCCTTTTAGAAGTGGAAGAAGGTAGAGGTATCTAGAAGAATATAATTTCCTGAAGTCCTATTTTTTTTGTATTCTGATGTTTTCTGTTTAAGAATAGTTTCATATAATTTCTTTTGCTCTGTCAGGACATGCCCAGGTCTAGTTGCTGTGTAATAGCCAGTAGATTTTCCTGTCGCTTCTTTAGTCTCCATAGGGCTGTTCAGAGTTTCTCAAGAATTGTCCAGACAGTAATTTGTGTCTGTAAGTTAATCTAATGTAATTATTTGTACAAACTGTGGAGATGCTGAATGCTGTAGAGTCCTCTAGTGTCCATGATGGGGTGCTTGCTCTTAGCCAGTAGTGCCTGTTTTTCCCCTCTTACCATTCTCAGATATTAAAGCATTGATATTTCCAAATATTGCCAAGCCTTTTACTGGCAGACTGACACCTTATTCCTGTTGTTGCTGACTGGTGTATGAAGGGGTCTTTCTATGGCCACCACAAGAGATTATTGCCACCAGGTTGGCATCACTAGTCCTTCATTATCTCTCAGTAACCACTTGGTCCACCAAAAATGTTGCAGGCTAGATGATCTCAAAGGTTTCCATGCAGTTCCTGAAAACATCCAGTGAAGAATGGGCTGTGACTCACAGAAGGAAATTAGTGGATCCCAGCTTCTGTGCCTAAAATAGGTCTGAAAAGGAGGCTCTTTAACTACTCTCACTTGGGGCAAAAATCATGGCAGTGCTGGTTATTACTCTGTGACAGAGGCACATGACCATGCACAAAATCTCAGTGGATGAAGCGGAACCCCTTGAAAGTCCTTGCAGGAGAGTGGTGACAGCTCATGTCATCAGGAATCGACAGGATGTGTTAATGACAGTATGAAGCAGTAAATCGTGTTATGGCCAAGGAACCAACATCATGAAATTAAGTCAAATCACACAGCAGGACAGGTGTAGTCAAGACAAAAAGGACACGAGATGCTCCAAGGTGTGACATGATATTACAAGGAATTGGGGCTTGGCATTCATGCTGGACAAGGAAATGGGAGGTGTATATGATTAATCTTTCTTGTGGGTAGGTGATCACAAGCCTGTAAAACTGCCCAGGTCTTGCTAGGTGTATGTAATCTATAGGCACCAAGGGGCAAGTGCCTTTTAATCTTGCATTCCTCTTCAGAGGTATGGATCATGGAATCACAGAATTATTTGAGTTGGAACTGACCTTAAAGATCATCTAGTTCCACCCCGCTGCCGTGAGCAGGGACAGTTGCCATGTTGGCTGGTGTTACTGGTGGCAGGCTGCTCACAAATAGAGGGTTCCCTGTTCTCTGTCTTTCTCTCATTAGACAGGATAAAACAGCACACGACTCCAGGACAGTCACCTGCCATATTCCCTATCTTCTGCAACTGTCAGTCCTGGGTTTGCTGCAGGACGTGCTGCCACAAGGCAGCATTCTCACCATGGAGCTCAAGCACCAGCTGACTGCTGCAGCTTGGTGTGCTCCCCATCACTGTCCCTTGGGTGGCTGTGAAAGGGCTTTGACTCGTCCATCTGCACCTTTCCAGTCTCTGCTGATCATCTGGATGCTCCCTGGGAGACCTGAAGAGAGAACTGGCTTGGTGTTGGCAAGAAGCTTCATACAGTTTCTGGGAAACATGGCTTGGAAGGGGCTGGAAAGGGGCCCGGGCTGCCACAGTGCCTGGGTTTTGGGGAGCATCTGGCCTGATGTCTGTCAGCACAAATGGCTGGGCCACTGAGATGGGCAGATTGGAGCCCGCACTAACACATGAGCACAAAGCCACAAACTTCAACTCCTGGAGCTTAGGGACAAAAGTACCATGCCCACTTGTCTCCAAATCTAGGACAAATTGTGATGCTTGCCAAACTGCTCTGCATACAGGCAGGTAAAATGCTTGGGAGCCAAAGGTTTGAGTGCAAAGGAAGATAAATGAAGCCATAAGGAATACTTTGTCTTGACAAGAAGTAATGACTTAAGTAATGAAACAAAGATTGACCTGAACAATCATGTATTAGTACGCAAAATTCTTTTGAAATTGCCATTAAAATGCTTATTAAATAAACTGAAAGTATTCAAAGAAGGTTTTCATGGCATTATAATTTTCCGAAGTGTCAACACAGACATTACTGGGATCTTTGTAATGCTGAAAAATAAGGTATTGGAGGAAAATCTGTGAAAGAAGTATGGCAATATGTTCACTTAAGAGAAATTTCATCATAAAAAGGCTGGGGTATTGAATAGCAAAGGAGTAGGAAATGTTGAACAAAGGAGTGGGAAAGGCTGAACAATGAAACATGATCTAAGAATCTTATTTGTTGCTTGGATCTGAAAAATTTATTTTGATTTAGACCTAATGGTTCCTATGTATAAAGAAAGAATATTTAAACAATGTGTTCCGATATACCAGGCTGATGTCCAACAGATTTGCTTTTTGTTCAGATATTATCATGTATCTTGGAGAACTGTCTCCAGTGTATAATCCCTGGTTGTTGGGACCCAGAGGAGGAATGCAAAGAACTTGTATTTGCTCTGCCTGTGCTACACAGGCTGGTTGTAGAGAAAGATCAGAAGAGGGTCGAGATATTCACAGTCCTTACCTTTTTCAGTTATATAAAGTCAATAGGTTTGAACTGACCTAATAGGCTTAAATCAGTGAAAATGCTGTGAGGCTAATATGAAATTTCTACAGCTGTGTGCCTCTCTTGGATAACCTCTCTAATTAAAAATACAAGCAATGTGCAGTGTAATGTCACATCCTTTGAAGCTGCCTGACATTTTGCATTATACAGGTTTTTAGTTGCTTGTAGAAGTTTGCCAGCTTTCACAAGTCTGAAGCTTTCCCTAAGGGGTGTTGGCCTCAAACTGAATTTTTTTTGAAGATTCCAGACAGAGTTTTTTCAGCTGCCTCAGATCAAAATGCAGATTATTTGCCCTTGTAGAGAAAAAAAGGCAAGACAGGAAAGAAAAGGGAAAGGGAAGGGAAGGGAAAGGAAAGAGAAAGAGAAAAAGAGAAAGAGGAAGGAGAAAAGTTTTAATTGAAAAGCTAAATAAAAAAAGTTTAAAATAGGTCTTGTATTTAAGCATCACGCTGGTCCTTGTGTTGAGCAAGTCTCTTGGATCATGTGGAGAACTGTAAGTTACATGTCTGCATTAAAATCTTGGAAACATTTTGGTTTACAAATAGACTTCTTAATACTTAGTTGTTAAAGGAAGGGTTTCATAGGCAATTTTATTTCTGGTGCTTCCTTATTAAGTGCTGTGCAAGCTTAAAGGAATTTTTAATTGGGTAGAAAAGTTAATTATTTATTTTAAATTCTAAATAACATCCTCTTAGTTTAAACTCTCGTTTGTGGAGGAGAATGTTTAAAAAACCCAAACGCCATAATTTACTCTATAGTTCTTTAAGTTCATATTTCATTTACCTTATTTGTCCCTGAATCAAAGATACGGCCTCCAGAGTTGACAAGTACATGCCATAAAGGTAAAAGGACTCGTAAATGTTCAACCTGATACATTGTTGGAACTCAGTACTGATGGATCTTGAAAAACAAAGAGTAGAGATCCAAAGCATTAAAAGTTGTTTCTATTTTCTCTTCTTGGCTAATAGCGTTGTAGATGGCCCTGAGAGTTATCTGCTTTGGTGACTATATAAGCATTGTGTTTTGAAATAGCGCTGTGGCAGCCCCTCCCTGTTTCTCTAGTAAATCGTTTAACAAGAGAGCAGGACATTGCAAAACAAACCATTACATTGAGGGACCAATCTTCTTTTCAGGGAGAATTTAATAGAACAACACCAATTTTTAGGGTTGTATTTGTCAGTTCAAAGCTCTGTTATTTGGTCTCTTTTCAGCAAAACTCTTCTGTAGCTATATTAACTGTGCCCTAAATGAGCCACAAGGATGCTTTGAAACCAACCAATAGGTGAATGTTCCTGAGTTAAACTGAAAACTGAGTTAGCTGGGCAGAGGTATGAGCCAATATCTTTTCTAATCTTTATGTATAAATAAATGTGATATAGGATTGGACCCATGGGACAAGAATTAAGAATTGAACAAAAGTAGGAAGCAAATTAAATTAAATTAAAATTTCTAAAAGTAAAGGGTTTTCTGAAGAATTTTCTGATTGTGGTGTGGAGTCTGTACTCAAATGGATGGGAGCTGTTGGTCTGCTACTACCTGCAGTAGCTTTTCAACAGTCCATAAGTTGCGAGGTTGCTCTGGTATGCATGAAGAGTCCATTTTTCTGTGACTTTATGTGTAAAAAGAGATACCTTCCCGAAAGGCTCAAAATGCTTTCAAATACTAATGTCAGGTTTTAACTGCAAAAGTAAATTCCCAGCATGAACATACAGATTGGTAGAACAGCAACAGCGTGAAGTAGCAAGTAATGTAAAGGAAGAACTAAGCTTTCAGGAGAATTGAAGTGATTTAAGATCACAGTTTCCAAAACACTGAAAGCACAAGTTCACCTTCAAGTGCATAATGGTCCCAGTAGTGTTGCTAGGACAATTTGTGTGCCTAAAGCACACAGGTACATGGTTTGGAGGGCTGTACCAGCGTTCGCTGGCTCAGCATGTTGAACACATTAACAGGCACCTAGACAGGAGGCAAGAAGTCAAAACCATACGGAGAATGTGAATGCTTGTGGTTGCTGTGGAGGGACTAATTACACATCCATTCCTCTTTTTGGTGAGAAGCGTGGCTCCGTGTTAGATTTATAAAGGATGAAGTACTGTACAATTACTGCCAAAGCAATAAATGGGACCCAGTTTGAAGAAACAAAAATACTTGTTGCTAAACTTTTTATCAACAGGATTTTGGCTGTAGCCCAGAAGAAGTACAAAAAAATTTTCTGTTCTTTTACGCCCAGTGTGAGTCATGAAGGTGAAAAAAGCTGCTTTAATGAAAACTTTCTAAAGCTGTGGCTTAATTCTGTTGTGTGGTAGCAAGGATGATGTTGCAAATGAAAGATTTTGAGATATATAATGGATTACATAATCAAATAGATGATTAAGCAAAACCAGAAAGAAACATGAGTTATAGAACCTTAAGGCATATTTACAGGAGGAAACACTCTTCAGGACTTCATTGAAAACTAAATAAACTGAAATAACTAAACAAAGAAGGGTGTAATGTTTGGCAGGGGATGGGGCTTTCTAAATAGCATAATGAACCCAATCTAGCATGGTGGGGTTTTTCACTAATGCCCACACAAAGGCAATAAAGGAGAGCTGGTGCCCCAATTCATTTGAATCCTTAGGATTGTGTAACACAGGGCTTAATTAGGTGAATTTTATTTTTTCTTTTTTTCAAATGTACTGAAATATTAAAAAGGTATACTAGGCTTTAGAAAGCAACTGCTTGAGCTGGCGTTTTATAAATGCATACCCTTCAATTTCTTAATGAAGCTCTCCTCAACACAAGTAAATATCATATATATTACTTCAACTAAAATCTTTCATCAG
Source organism: Campylorhamphus procurvoides (assembly GCA_013396655.1). Taxonomy (NCBI): domain Eukaryota; kingdom Metazoa; phylum Chordata; class Aves; order Passeriformes; family Dendrocolaptidae; genus Campylorhamphus; species Campylorhamphus procurvoides. The sequence continues at coordinate 887,733 of WBMV01004057.1, forward strand.
TTTTCATCCATACTTGAGCATGGTGTTCTAGTTCCTTGTTTTATAAAAGACATTGAACAATATGTATTTATTTAAATATATGAGGTAATTCCTTCAACAAAATGTCAGTTCCTTGGCAACACAATTTTCTTGCTTATTTGTTCTTCATTGCATACTGCTCATGTAAGGAGACTTGTGTTTTAATCCTTTCAAGGTAAGAAAATAGGAGACTTACATACCTGTATCACATAATACTGCTGATATGTTATTCACCATATATAAAATCTCTTGAAAAATGTGTATTCTACCTGGGTTTAGTCTGGCAGGGTGTGAAACATGCACTGTTTCTATGCCAGGGGGATGGACTGGAGATGTACAGAAGATCAGATGAGCATGTACAAATGTAGCTTTACAGAAACAAAAGCAGCAACATGAAGCCAGGGCACTTTAGTAATTTTAGCATTATGGTAAGTGAACATCAGCCAATAGTCCAGCAGTGCTGAAAGAAGTGTGGCATTAGAAAAACTGATGAATGAGGAGTGGTGTTCACAGGGTCTGGTGCTGTCAAAAGGCAACCAGATGTGTCATGGATGCACCAGGGCCATTGTGGGGCCAGGAGGGTGCAGGGGCTGGGAACCAGCAGTCAGTGCTCTTGGTGGTGGTGGTGTCAGGAAAGGGTGGCTGTTTGAAACTTCATAAATGTTTACCCCCAGCCTGGCAGCAAGAAGTGACCCAGAACGGCAGGGGCGTAGCTGGGACTTCACACTGGCGGGAGCACTGATGGGAAACCAGCCTGGGAACAGGGCTAGGGCAGAGGTTTAAACCTTTCCTGCAGGCAGTCTGGAGGCTCATCAACATGACTCAGCATGGAAGAACAGCAGGAACTCTTTTGCAATGAGATAGAAAGAAGCACTTTTGAAAGTGCTACAAAACAAATGCAGTAAAAACATAGTTTAAAAATTATTTTAAATTTTGTATATACTAGAACAAAATCAGCAAAGATGTTAATGGAAAGTTCAGCCCTTCACCCTTTCAGAACAAAATCTCAGATTTGGCTGGAAATGGCGTTTCCCAAATACACACTGAAGTCTCAAAAATAATTACTGACACAGCATTTTAACTTTGTACCATTGCACAAGATACTTGTTTGTGTTACAGCAGTATGATGTATTCATCATGCTGCCTTCTTAAACATTGAAGTAATGCATGGTAGAACCAAGGTGGTTAAAGGAGCAATATCTTGCCTTTATAGGTATGATTACAAATGGATTTTTTCCAAATCCTCTCTTTTGAAAGTATAAAATGCAACCATTTTTCTTGAGTCTAAGCCTAGACATCCTTTTGAGATTGTATCTTTCTGGGTCCTCTATAGCTATCTCTTCAAAGAATGAATCTCAACAAACATCATGCAGAAGTATGAGCTCTTCTTTTTTTTCACCACGGAATTGCTGTTTATTTTCTGCTCAGTCATTCACTGATCTTTTTCTAGTGAGGTAGTGTTACTTATATGCAACACTGTAAGTAATGTATGTATTAATGCCTTATAGAAAACTTCCGTATGAAATTAGGATAGTGACTCTCCCCACATTTCCATGAAACCAGGGCTTTGAAAGCCAATGTTGATAAAAAGAATAAAACCAAACCTGGCAGTAGTTGTTAACTTGCACTGGTCTGGTAGGATTCTTAAATTTATCAAGGTGATACTCTTTCTTCCCTAGTAAAGGGGTACCACTATTCTGACAGATTATGGGCAGAGGTGCAGTTACCTACGTGTAGGTGCTGATGCCACCTAAGGTGCCCTGTGCTATCCAGCTACTGCTCCAGGATGTGGCAAGGGCAGCAGCTGCTGATGCCCTGGCTACCCAGCCCATCTGAAATGCAACTGCACACCTACCTTTGGGGAGCTAAAGCTGACCTATGAAGGGTGAGAAATAAAAATCACTCTGAAACAAATAATAGGTAAAAAGAGAGCTCACTGTTCATCTCTTACTACATTCATCCTGGGCAAGAAAGCTCAAATATTTGCAGTTTCCTTAGCTGTTCATGGTATCAGTTTCACTTGTCATTCACCTGCATTCAGAGACTGCAGAGTGGGTGGTACAGCCACATCAACACATAATATATTTACACTTACACTATTCATACTTAGCTCGCCGATGCTGCAGTCATGTGCTTTGTGTGTTCATCCAAGTCTCAAAATCCCATTACTCATCCCATTCCTCTTTACTCATGCCAGCAGTCAAAACTTAATGTAACATTTTGGTGGCAAAAGGATAATTGCACATGACCTGCCCCAAGCCTCTAACCCTGGTGTGGCAGGATATACACAGCACAGTGTTTGTGTCATACATACATCACAGCTGACACCTCAGACTATACCTGTACATGCCCCTAACCTCCCTCCTCTTGGAAAGGATCATGAACAGACTTTTGGTCAGACACTGTTCCACAAACACCACACCACTTTTGGGCAGTGCTTTGTCTGGTACAGTGTGTGTGCACAAATAATAGCTTTAAGTCTGTCACCAGAAGGACGCAGACAACAGTCCCGAGCAGGAGAAACTGCCTTGGTAGAGGGCTGCAGCTGCTCCAAGAGCCTCGCCCAGCCTGGAAGTGCCACTGTGACAGCAGGCTCATGCACAACTGCATCAGAAGCAGAATTCACTTCCCTCCTGCTGTTCTCTCTAGCTCCCATCAGTTGCTGGGGACCCCATCAGAAAATATTACTTAGTATTTCAGAGGGAACAAGACACTTTGCCAAAGCATTTCTTAGTGTAGGTGTGTTATCAAGTACAGCAGTATCAGGAAACTTTTAAGACTCATGTTACGACCTACGGCTGTTTAGCTGTAAGGATGCAAGGCTGGTTATTCCTCCTGGCACCAGGACAATACTAGTACTTGGCATTTATTACCTACCCAAGTGAAGGAGTGCATGAAATGCTTTGGAAAAATTATGACTCTTGTATTCTTTAAATTGCAAATCCAGAGATCAAGGCCCAATCTCCAAAACACTTGAATGCCTAAAAGCGTCTATGGATGCTTAACCAGTTTCTCAGAAGCATTTTGGCATGCCTGTTTCATTAGACCCACAGGTGCAGTGCACTAAGAACTTTCTGGACCAGGTTTCACCCTGGTGGTGGCACCATCCACGCACTCCATGGCAGCCCAGTCAGGCTTAAGTTTATCCAGGTTCCTAGAGTTCAGAGCTACAGAAATGAGCTTCCAAAGCATGGAAGATGCAGTCCTTGAAACGGTCACATTTAAGACTGTAGATTGCTCAAGTCTACCAGGAGAGTCAGAGAACTACAGCTGACTCTTGCTTTTAAAATGGAGAAGCACTATACAAAAATTAATGTTATTTACTTGCAACACCATGCGAGGTGGAAGTCCTTTACAAATGGAGAAACCAAGTACAGGAATGTAGACAGAACAAGGGAACACAAAATAACAGTGCAAAATCAAGAACAAAATTTAAGCTGTTTCGTTGAAGTTCACTTTGATGAGTGAAATAGTATTACCTTTAGAAAGTTCTTTAAGATATTGAATACAACCAAAACAAAGCTTTGGAAACAAACACAGTACTTTGTATAAAAATATGGAAAGTGGCATGACTTGCTAAATAGTCTAGTATATAAAATAGCTAAAACTATGAATATTAATACAAATTAAATCTAAATGGATTAAAGTATTAGCACCCTACAGTAAGTTTATTACACTGTTTTCTCCTGAGGAGTGTGATTCAGTCTAGCTCACCAAAAGTGGTTTTACACCTTTTTTCCTCATCTTAATCAGAATTCCACCCCCCCCAATCATTCCCATCTACAGTCTGTTCCAGATTTTTTATAATTACTCAACATAACTTTGAAGGAAGTGGTTTACTCCTACTGTAGAGAGAGTTTCCAGGTCACCAACATAGAGTTCCATGATAACAAACAGTTACATTTCAAATTAATCACATTCTTTTCATAAATCCGCACCAAAATAGGCCAAAACCAGTACTGCCAGTTCAGATCCAGTTTACTTGTAGTTTTTCCTTGGGGGTTTAAGAAAACATGTTGTAATATCATAGGTGACAAATTTAATTCAGTCAACATTGCCATCCTAATTAGCAAATGTAGTACTGCAGAATCCTAAAATCAGAACCACAGAACCAAAGGAAGAAAGTTTTTTTTGCTGTAAAAAGAAGAAAGTTTTTTTTCAGTCTAAACAAAACAAGGTGTTGTGCAGAAAAGGTACTAGTCCTCCAAGAAGTATTTCTTTTTTTGCTTTTAATTCTTGTACTGGTTGAACAATCACTGCAGTCTTTTGTTACTCAGAAAAACTGTATGTATGACTTAATGAAAATAAGCAATATTTTATTTCCATACCAGATTTATGATTTGTGTGTTACACTGGGGCTCGTTTGACTGATATTAAACAGATATGTCTGAAACACAACATAAATTAGACATGCCATGAGACATGTACAATTAATTTTTGCTAAAATGTGGATAATTAAACCCACTTCTACGCCAATTCTTTTACACTTTTAATGGTGATAGTGACTAGTATTTTAGTAAGAGGGTAAAATTCAATAAAATGTATGAGGTCAGCCATACAACTCAAAATTACTGTTTGCACAGCTTCCAATTCCACTGTGAAAATACACCCCCCTTCAAAATAGAAATAGGCACTTCATCTTTAAAAATGAAGCACTCTTTTGTTCTTCAGTCATCATCGACAGTTGGCTTGATTGTCACTCCTCTTCTGATCTGACCCCAACCAATTAAACTGCAAAAAGAAAAACAGTTTCTATTAATAGTACTCAGAAATATCCTGGGTAAGTCAGCATTCTTCTGTCATTCTTATGCCTTCATTTCTTATATTTTGTATTTTCTCCACTTGTCTCCCACCCCAAACATCCTACAGGACCTAAGACTGGTTAGTGGAAAGACAGAACAGAAAAGGGTGAGGGACAATGGAGATTCGTAACCAGATAAGGATGTACCCTTGGCCAGCAAGACCAAAATCTGAAAATGTTGTAACTTATGTTGTCCTGGTGACCTATGCCTTAAGTACTGCATTACTTTCAAAATTCAGACAGGATGGACAGTAAGAAAACAAACAGCTGTAACTCTCAATGAACATGTGACCTATGACAGTAACTCAACTCTCAGGTAAGTTCTACAATTTATACTCAGTAAAATTGAGGCCCTTTTTATAGGCCACTCTTGCCTCAGAAAAATATGATTGTAAAAAGAAATTCAGAATATGTCTATTTCCACAGTCAGCAGGCAGTCCATGTTATAATACAACTGTCTTCAAAACCTTTCCGGTTTCTAGTGAGGGGATACTCAGAAACCACACATGCATCTCAATTTAACTGCCTAAGCAGTAGAGCCTGTCTTGGGACACCAGCAAAGGAACTGAAATGTATTACCTCCACACTTGCCAGTTTTTAGTACCATATCACTAAGTCATAACTTATTCATGTTTGAAAATTCACTGATCCTTGAAATCACTAATGTATCCCATTTGCTGTTTAACCTCTCTCTATGCCTCTAAATATTTACTTTCCATTTTATACCTCCTTTTGGTCTCTTGCTTTCTCACTTTCTTCTATATTTTCAATACTCCGTTACCTCAAGCTGCAAGTTCCTTTTCACAGTACCAACTGTACATTATCTTTACTCCAACTGGTTTTTATTATGCTGCTCTTCCCAGTTTGCTGCCTCTCCCTTTTCTCAACTTTCAGTTTCCTTACACTGTCTCTTGTCTTTTTAATACAGCATAGAAGCAAACTTTTTAATAATTATCTGTACAGCAAGCTGCCACTACTTGCCCACTCCATAATCCAGAGACAGGTGGGCTTCGGGGCACAGTTTGGTCATGTTTTTCAACTGGGAAGTAATCTACAGAAGCAACAAAAGACACATTAAAATTTGCACAGGTTACCAGTCTACAGCTCAAAAAAAAGAGGCATCATTTCCAATAGTTTTTCCTTTTTCTTCTGCTTTACCTGATTTAATTTGGGTCCTGCCCTCTTTTTTCTCTTTTCTTTTGCCTTGGTTTGTGGGGTTTTCTAAGGGAAAAACCTCTTCCCTAATTTGTCTTCTTGCTCTGAGACAGCAAGCACTAAATTACTGTCTATGCTTCCTTGTTAACTGAAAAAGAAACATGCATCCATGGATACTTAAAGCTTGGTTCCTTTCTCAAACAGTAGTTTTCCTGTAAAAATTGTTGTGCTCTCTTATACTACAAGGGCTGTGCAGAGCCAACAAATCTAAATACCCTTTTATTATGGAGTTTATGAACACGTAACAGGTACAGTATGTGTAATCATCTAAAACAGTCTGGTACTATGATTAAAATGAATCATCAACCAATTCTGTTCATAATTTTCAGACTCCAGATGCTTCTGTGCAGTCAGACATTTTATATTTGTCATTTGAATGGGTCAATCCAGTTGATAATTTATTTCTCTGCTTGTAGTACATAAAATGCCCGAATCTTAGAACATGCCTCCTCCATTCCCCTGCTGCTACTTCCAGATTGCTCTAGAAATTGCATACAGCTCCACGGGTAGAACAGCACTGACTGAGGTGTGTATAAAGACAGGCTTTGGATCAGCACTACTAGGACTTCCAACCCCCTCTGCCAAGATTCCCTGCTGCGAGCTCAATTCACAGCATGGCAGTTTTGGCAACAAACCACAACCCTGAGGTGTTTCCTTGTCTGTTAACTAATAGGTACCCACCCAATAACGTTTGGTTAAAAAAAGAGGCCAGTAGTGAAATGAAGCATTCCATGATAATGGTGTCAATGTGTTAGGAGAATCCAGAGGAATTTTTAAAACAAATGTGCACTTACCTATTCCAGAACCAAACCAGATCCATGTATTTTTTTTTTGTTAGCAATATAGTAGCCAGGTACTCTTACCAATTTAGCACCAACTTACCGCCAGTGTTTCTCAACTCTTCGACTCAGGGCAATTTTTTCTCCCACTTCTGTGCATACAGGGTTAGTTAGCACAATCTTCCCCAAATCAGCTTTTACTGCACTGACTCTCCCTCCAGTAGATAAGGATCCTATGTTTACCATTAAAACTTCATTCTTCGATAATTTTTGCACCTGAAGACAGATATACAAAACTCTGAAACATAACTTTTAGTACTAAAAAAAGTACCATGGACCATATCAAGCATTTTTTGTTACCTTCTTGCCAAAAAACAAAGATATAGCTGAGAAATATTGTAAATATATTAAAAACCCATGCACAACAGTGTCAGTAGATAAAGTTTTATATGCAAAAGAACAAATCAGTAAAGATGTTGTACATATAGTTCTGCAGGTTTTTGGTATGATGTGCCTTCTTGAGATTTCTCTACATTTTCTATAAAACATACAGATGATTGCATATTCTGTATTAAAAGCACAGTCAGATATTGCTACAATCTGTGATGTTATATAATTCTTTTAATTAATCTGTATAGTCTCATTTCCCTTATGCTTACATACAAAAAAAATTATCAAAAAAATTATTCATTTAAGGGGTAAGAGAGCATTGAAGCACTTACTGTTGCATGAAGCAGTTTATAGATTTAAATGCTAACAGGACACATTACAATCTTTTAGTTGGTTTGTGTAAAATGGATCATGTAACACAAATCTGTGCTGTGCCTCAAGTTCAGTTTCTTTTCAACTACAGTATTCAAATAATACTGAGCTTTAAAAGTTCTTTAGAGAGATGATCTACAAAAAGCATGTCAGTAGGAAGTAGATCAGTATGTGTGTAAAATTAATTACTGTAAAAATGAATAGGGCAATAGCAAGGAAAAACAACTAGTAGTACATTTAGAAGATCATTTGATACAAATGTTTTATGCTACTTTGAATTACTCTGATATGAATTTCTACTTGGAAAAGCATTCTTGTATAAAAGAAGCAGATTAGTTTAGTGACAAGCTTGTATCAAAAGGGACACAAAACCGCTATATAAGATGAAAGAAATATATTCATCAATGAAACTTGGCAGAAGCAGCAAAATCAGGAAAGACAAAAGAAGGGGTACAGACCTTTGCAGCTTTCTTGTCTCCTTCAGTGCGCACCCCTAATAGTCGTCTCAGCAAGAAATAGGAAATTTCTAGCTCTGTAAATATTTCTGGCAGTGCCCCAACTGCACCAAGAACTTGGCCTACCATTCGGTCAGCTCGGCACAAAGTTGGATCAATTTTAGTGCCAACACCTACAACGCAACAAGGCAAGTCACAAGGAGTAACTGAAAAGCTGTTGCTTTTATGTATTAAAATATTTTAAGGAGATCTAAAAACAACAAACTGAAAATGTACTGGGAATTCCCTATTACCTGGACAGCACTTTCAGAACGTCAACAAGACTGTGAGCTCTGTCTAAACAGACGAAGAAATATTCTACTGTTAAAGCTGGTACAATTAACAGCACAAGTTGATCTGCGTTGGCCAGTGACATTTAGGAAAATTATTTATTTTTTATATATCCAATTTTCAGACCAACCCTGTCTCTCTCTACATATATTATTTAAAATTGCTCATAGGACCTTTGTTCATTACACTGAAATTTGCTGTTGAATGAAACCAAATATTTTCAAAAACCATGAAGAAATAAATCTTTTCCTAAGAGAATTTTCTTACCTATAAGACCTCCTGGAGCAGCATATTGTAGATCATTGTGTTCAGCAAAGAGTGACACAATTTTGGAAAAGATTGGCTTGCACATGAGTTTCCCTTCACTGTCCTTGGACACAATACCAGGCCGCACCTCAATTTCCTGGCCCACCTAATTACAAAAGTGACAAAGGGATTAACTGGTTGTTTCACAGAATACAAAGCTAACTTGACACAGATGAAAACTACATATTCCAAGATCCATTTTTATACAAGTCCTTGGTTCTGGGCTACTGTAGAACTTGGAGGATTTCTGTTGCACTATTAACTGCAAATTGAACAATACTTACAGCCAATGTAACAACTAATTTTCTTTCCAATACAATTTGTAAAACTGCTTTAGAAAAAGATCTTCATCAGCAATAATTCAAACATATAAATCCTAGTTTCATTTTTAAACATTTTATTTGATTTAGAAATATCTCAGCCTTGAGAAAATTGAGATAATTCAATCACTGTAACTGATGAACATCAATACACTGCAAAATAAAGAAAAAACAAGCTGTATAAATAAACAAAGATGTAGTTTGCCCTCCAGCCTAACAGAACAACTTTTGAAGTTTCCATCTACTGATAGAAAGCAAACAAAATAAAAAAAATTCAAAATATACAGAATACTTAAATGGGGAACTGAGACCTGTGAGAACCCACACATACTCCTGAGGTACTTGTAAAGTTCTTTGCCTCTCCTCTTCCCCACAATAATTCAGCAAGTGAAATTGGTAGGACAGGAAAAAAATAGCTCCTTCATTTTTTGTAAGGGATTAAATCAGTATCATTATTAGCAAAAGATAAGACTACAATAACACAAATATATTTAAAAAAATAAAGCCAGTGCTTCTTGTTCTGGTATTTTAAAACTGGAAAGTTAAAATGAGGTACAGCTAGAAAGGATAAGTGCCATCTGACTGTATCTGACAGGTATTTAAAAACCAAATTCATTATATAGATTCATTTTGTACTAAGCATGGAAAAGCCCTACCTGTTATTGTAATTAAAAATCTGCAGTCAAGAAAGAGAAAAGCTTACCTTTAAGACACCCTTTAGAATACTGCCACCAGCTACTCCTCCCTTAAGGTCATCAACTTCACAGCCAGGCTTGTTGACATCAAAAGATCTAATTACTGAAAAGAATAGATTTATTTTTAGTATCAGGATTTTAAACAGTGTCTTTCTTTAGAAACCTTGACTGCTTTTCTATTCTTATGAAAGTGTACACATATTTATAAATATTACAAAACCATAATGATGAATATCCCAATTTTTAGGTATACAGTTGATTTTGTTCTCAAAACCATCTAAGCTGCTCATATACATAGATCTGTTTTTGTATAGCAGAAAGTAACTTAAAGATCAGTATCTGAAAAAGAAAGTAATGATCAACTATACGAGAAAGCCCCTTCAGTATTCACAATGTCAGTTGTGAATACCACAACCTTGTTTTCATGTAGTCACAGTGAATACTGTGACCTTGATTTCATGTCGTCAATTTTTAAGCAGCCTGAGTATGTTTTGTAGGACTGCCATGGTTTATTTGGGGGGAAAAAAAGGCAAACAAATTAATTCATTGTAGTGGAACTGAATCTCATAATATGCTGGACAAGAACTTAGACTTTGACCATTATATCCAGGAAACAGAAGACTAAGACAGGAAATCTAACCAAGCTACCTATGAGATTTTCATGGCAATAATTATCAGTTTGTCCATACTTTGTTAAATCCAAATTAAATTCACAGCCATGAAAGGAATTATGTGAAGATACAGATAAATTCCTCATCTCTATTGCATTTTAGTGCTGTCATATGCATAGAATACACACAAAACCAACAGCAATTAAGTGAACAAACAATACAGCTTCCAGAAAATATGCAAGTTTTAAAGTAAGAGCACCCTAAATACTCCTTCAGAACCCACCTCTTTTTAGGATACTCAGCAAGGTGCTATTCTAACTGTAGACACATTCAGTAAATGGCTGGCTAAAGAAACCCAGACCTGAGCATTTACATACCAATAAGCCTTGGTTCAGATGTGAAGTCTCGCAAAGGAACTGGGATTTTCTTCACTATATACTCGCAGACTACCTCAATGTTGTATTTCAGCTGTGCTGAGATTGGAATTATTGGAGCCCCTTCTGCAACTGTGCCTAAAACAAAATCAAGTTCAACATCAAGCCTTAATATGAATATTTACAGAAACATGAGCAAGTGATTTGTAATTATTAAAAGTACCAATGAATTCCACAGCGTGTTTTATGTGTATTTCCCAAAGCAGTATCAAGAGCATTTATCTTTCCCTTCAATGTTTTAGCTCAAACCAGCCACACCTACTTTTTGGGGCATTCTGAACACTGTAAAATAATCTTCCACTCTAGGGGAAAATTCACTTCCTACATGTGATCAGAAATATTCTTAAGATTTCCCCAAAGAGATTGGATATCTCGGTATTTGACACATCAGGATTAATGTTACAGTCAGATTTCATTTTGACAAACTAAATTTCCTGTCAATTTAATGATCTACGTCTTTCAAGTTTTCCAATGCAAGTACACATTTTAGAAAAATCCCAATTTCATGAAACAATGCATTTAGTTATCCAGGTTTGTTCAATATTATTAGTTTTAATTGTATCTGTGTTCCTTGTGATAACACCAGTTCTCAAACTCCAAATTTACATATCAAAGCACTCTGACAGAGCTGTTATGAACAGCTTTTGCAAGGAAACAGTTATGAATTACAAAAAAGGAAGACAGTGGCTACTTCTGGCCATGACAATCTCTCTGCAGCTTGTCACATACCCCAGCTAATGCAGATAAACAGGGAAAGCAGTGGAAGCTCCTGGGGAAGAAGAAACCCAAAGGACTAAAGTTCAGCAGAACTTTACAGACTGAGTAGGATAAAAGTGCCCAAACTGGATCCACAGAGACAGAAGAAAGGCCAATCTTTTGTGATTAGATAAAAGAAATTTACACATTTATACCTAACAAGTACTGCTTCCTTTCCTCCTGCACTGCAGTAAAATCACAGTAAATTCTCTACCAAAGAAACAACCCAGAAAGAAAACACAAATGCAGTGAAAGCTACTAGATAAGAGCCACTGCTATTGTTTTACATCAAGAGGTCTGACCACTATTTTACTTAAACACTCTGAAACGGGTAGAAGCACAATGGTCTAGTTCTCAGATAACAGACTATGTACACCAGCATTGCCTAAGAGAAGCTTTTCTATAAACACAGAAAACTGCTGTGTCCATGTCTCAACACTGAATTTCCACCACTGACTGGATTTCTGCTCTTGAAAACTTACCTTGTACAAATGCAAGGATCTGTTCATACTGTTCTTTAGCTTGGCTCTCCTTCACCAAATCAATCTTATTCTGTAGAATCAAAATGTGCTTCAGTTTCATGATTTCTATAGCAGCTAGATGTTCTGAGGTCTGAGGTTGAGGGCATGACTCATTACCAGCTGAAAAAGGAAAAGCAATTGCGATATAGAAACTATAAAGACAGACAAAACTCCTACAGTTAGGACATCTACTTCCCACTGTACCTTTATAAAAAGCAAACAAACAAAAGACAGTTGTCCTTCAGTAAGCTATATGTGACGCAACCAAGTCAATAAGCACATATTCTCCCCCATAACTGCTGCCTGTAGCATCCACACAATGTATGAGAGATTGCCAGCGTGGTTCACTCATTCTACTTGCTCCCAGTAGAAATACCCATCTAAAATTTCCAAAGATATTAACAGCTAACTTGGGTCTACTTGACTTACTTCATCCTTTACCTCTTCAGACATCTCAGTACCGACTGTAGCATAATGGACAATTGACCTTTCAAGACATATTTTACAATTTTTTTTATCATGCCAAGATCCCCAAACTGTGTAACACAGTAATTAGATCAAGTATGCGAATAGGGTTGCCATCAGTATGGTTTGCATTTTAGCTAAGACAGCTTTGGCCTGATGTACCATTTATGGTGGTTAATCTTAGCTGAAGTTTGGTCTATCACATTTTATGGAGCTTAAGAGGCAGAAGAAATGACAACTCATCATCCAGCTCAGCCTATTTAAACTACAATATCTGAAGTTGTTTTTATCTTTTGTTGACATGCCCTATCTAGGTAAGATAATGGCTATTTAACACTACAGAGCACTAAAATGTTCTATAGATATACAAAAATCAAAACAAAAATTGCCTGAATCAAATTGAATCTCCTGTACCTTGATTTTGCCTGTATTGATCTGGGTTTGCTGTTTGTACTATTGTTTGTGGACTCTCCTGGATGGCAAAGACTACATACATATTTAAAGGAAACTGAACCTTCAGAGAACTCAAAATGTACTTGCAGCTAATCTACCTTCATAAAATTGTATAAATTTTACAGTATTATATTATACAAGGCTTCATCTTACATAACTAATCTTCTATCAGTGGGGCCAGCTACCAGACTGGTGAGTATGTACAGCAATGTTCAAAACATCCCAGCTTGTTAAGACTACACTGTCCTTGTATCATCACTTTATTTTCTTTAACACATCTCAAGAGCATTCACTTGTTTTAACTGCACATCCCACTAGATTTTAAAGCCCATATAAAGCTACTTCATGACACTGAAAAGCAGAGCTCTGCTTTTGTGTAGCAATCATTACCTATCAACAGTAAAGCTGCATCCATTACTGCTGCACCGTTCAACATTGTAGCCATCAAAATATCATGGCCAGGACAATCCACAAAAGAGACATGCCTGTTGTAGGAGAAGGTGAAAAAGAAGTCCAAAGCCAATTACGAACAATTCCTCTGATGATTTATGTGAGTGATTAGGCAGACACAGAAGTAAAAAGCATCCTTCAAATAGATAAACATTTCAAGACAGATGTTGAGAAGCGATACCTTAGAAGTATTTTCAGGAAAGTTCTAAAGGAACACAAAGACTACTGAATGGCTACTGAACACTGTCTCTGAGTTTTAATACCACATATCCATATTAGGTACTGCTTTAATATTTCACCAATTAAGTTGTAAATTGGACTAGGGTTAAATGTACCAGAATAAAAACTAAACCAAAGTAACCCTCCACCACCCACCTAAAACCCAACACACCACATGGGATTTGTCTCATCTCTTTTAAAAGCCATCTCCCATTCTCAATTTAGGAAATTGTGCAGACCATAATAGTTGATTCACTATGTTCCTTCCTGAGCCTATATACAATGAAGAATTCTTGTTTCCTAGTAGCATGCTACCAAAAAGCAACTGACTAATTTGCTGCTTTGCTGTCAATGGTAAAAATCTACAAGCAAATAATCGGTAGGATAAAGAATGCAAAGCTTTTAACCAACAGTTGCACAGTGGCTGCCTGCCTGTCACTCTCCAGCAGAAGTTAATCTTGTTACAGCACTACGTGAATTTTATCATAAGCATGAACTAAGAAGCTTGTAGTATCACCCAAGGTAGCTTAGATAACGCCTTAGAACAGGGGTGCCCCCATCTCAGAACGTGCCATAACAACCCATTCAGCTTACAGCTCAATCCTGACTGTTTTCAGTTATGCAAAGAGAAGTAGCCACAATTCATTCCAGTCATTTACAGCAGTTACCTGACTAGTTTAAAGTTCCCTTTGGTGCCAGGAATATCTGTAGGGAACTCATCTGGAGTGCTACTTCCACAGGATCGGTAACACTCTGGTCGAGAACAGCTTGGGTCATCCAGCTTGTAAATCTGTGATGTTTTAGAATTTAAAAAAAAGTTTAATTCCTCCTGGGTTAGTTAAGCTTACAGCAACCCTGAAATATGCTACAGTAATGACTCACCTTTGCATTAGCATAACCCAGCTTGATTGTGATATTTCTTTCCAGTTCATTTTTAAATCTGACAGTATGAACTCCAGATATAGCTTTGACTACTGTTGACTTTCCATGGGCTACATGACCAATTGTACCTGTGTTTTAAGAGGAAATGTTTGTCAATAAACCGTTGTTTAATTCTGTGGAATGTTCCATTATGATCAACACACAATGACCCCAAAGTCTCCATGGTCAGCAAGTCCAGAGCCCCCATCACAAGCACCTATGGGGTTTGTAGTAATTGTTGTTCAGACAAATAAGAGTCAAAATTGAGCACCCAGTGGACAGATTTTTGCATTTTTATGAAATTCATTTTAATGCTTAATTTCACAGTAAAATAAACTTCGCTTTAGCAACTATTCCCCACTCCATTTAACTGTTTCTGAAGTCAGTGCTTTTCAAGTCAAAAGGGTTTGACAAATCTCTAAAACTACTATGTAACTGTTTCAGCAAGAATTTCTTTAAAGTGTTGCCACCTAGCTACATCTGTTACTGCATGAGGACCAAAAAGAGTCATGTTAATGCACCCCACTTTTTTATAAGTTTGTTTTTACCTATATTAATTGTTGCTTGTCTGCTGATGACTTCTGGTGAAAGAGGCGTCAACTTGGTAACATCCTGTATAAGGGAGATTTTAGAATTTATTCATCTTGTATATAAGAGTTTAGAAAGTATTATATGTATCTTCTTAAAAATTACCCAATAGTTCTATTCAGCAAAATCTAAGCAAGCTTCTTGAATTAATTCTAGATATGCATTCCAATCTTTTACGTGTGTGAAATAAGGCAAAAAGTGAACCAAGTCCTGCTTGTACATCAGTACAGGCTGCAGCCCAAAACCCTGACTGTAAATTTGTATCAGCTGCAAGGTGTTACCCACAGAGGTAAACAAAAGAAAAAAACTCAAAAGAAGCTCTAACAAAAAACCCCAAACCCTCACTTACCCCCAAACTTGAATTACACATAGCAGGCAGATTCAAGTTAATTTTCAGTGGGCTACATGATGAACTGTGCGGATGTTTTGTCCTATTAAATACAATAGGACAATAAATATAATATTAAATAACTATTTAATTGGTGTAAGATTCCATTACAGCCAATATATAATTACAACTATCACTTTGGAGTCAATAGGTCCAGATTTCATCAGTACCATGGATTTTTAATGGCTATTTTTGTCTCAGATACTGTTACTCCTACTTTAGATACCAGACAAAAATTCTGCTATCCTAAATAGTCTGTTGTGTGAACCTACTGGTAGCCACTGTCAACACAAAAAACTTACAAGTACACGCAGTATAGATAAAGAGTTGGTTTGGGTTTCTTTTAAGCCGTTTGTCCAAATAATGGACAAGTGTTGAAATCCACGGAAATGTTGCTCTGTACTGTTTTACCAGCTAATTTCCATCTGTACTGAATTCATATGGATGAGCTGCTCAGTTCAAGCAAAGATTCACCATACCAAAAGTGTCCTTGGTGCAGGACAAGATATAAATATTTTGCTAGGATACGAATTACATAGTTCAATCACATACTGTTTAGACTGTTACATGCAGGTTCTCTGCACAATGATCAAATAAACACATCTGTGTAAAATGTAAGCTCACTCATTCTGCTCTCAAGTATTACGGGAATAAAATGTTCACGTACAATACAAACCAAGTCTTGAACACTTAAGACACATAATTAGATTTTTATTTCTTGTATACCGAACCTAAAAAGACTCCGCTGCAATGGGAAGGTGACCTGCAGGTGGCACCATGTGGCCGGGCGAGAATCATGTCAGCGTGATGCAATTCCTGCCACCAGGAGAACTCTTCCCAGTGCACATAATTTTGCAGCATGGAGGTTTTTTTCTCAAGACTGGTGTAACGCTACACTCAGCAATAAGCTCTAGTCAGCAGCAAGCACTCAAGGGCCGACAGAAGGAGGCCCTAAGGGTAATTCCTGCTGACTTGCCAGCTAGTCCTATCTGTGCCTTCTCTGACTGTCAAATGTGAGGGTCAACAATGAGAGGAAGTAAAGGAACTTTCTGAGATAACCAACACGCTCATTGTAACACAAAGACAATTCCTGCGCTGAAACCCGAGGAACATCGGACACTGTTGCTGTGAAGGCAAATAAGTAGTTCCAGTTTGCTGAACACCAGGGATGCAGCAACAGGATTTTCCAGTAGTTTTGTCAGCACAGAAGTGTCATGAGCGAGACAAAACAGGTGAGACACTTAATAGGTAAAATCACCGCAGGCTGGACTCGATGGTCTCAGAGGTCTTTTCCAACCTAATTGATTCTGTGATTCTGTGAACTGATTTTCTTGATAGCTCTTAATAATCGAAAAAATGTTCTTGGCCAAGCAGCGAAGACAGGGCTGGCCGCCAACCCCTCGAGCCTGCTGGGAACACACTGCACCAGTTTATGGTTCTGCTTCGAAGAGGGAAGAGCCTTTAGTACCACAAAACAGCACAGCCCTTACAAGGGGAAAAGCGCACGGCCTACTGAGCCGTGAAAGCTTCGCTGGCACACGCGGGACTCCGAGACTCGCCGGAAGCCGAAGCGCCTCACCCGGGCACCCCACGGCCGCTGCGACTGGCCTGGCCTGACCCGGCCCGGCCCGCTCCCAGCGCCGCCGCTCCGACCCCGCCGCACTGTCCACTGGCCCGGCCCAC
>WBMV01004057.1:905096-944281 GCA_013396655.1 Campylorhamphus procurvoides
GGGCGGGAGCGCGCGTGCGCGAGCGGCGGTAACGGGCACGCGCACGGCGGGGGTTGGGGGGGCGGTGAGGGACATCCCGGGAACAGTGAGGGGAATGGGACATCATCCCGGGAACACTGAGGGGAATGGGACATCATCCCGGGAACACTGAGGGGAAAGGGACATCATCTTGGGAACGCTGAGGGGAATGGGACATCATCCCGGGGACCCCGAGGGGAATGGGACATCATCCCGGGGACCCCGAGGGGAATGGGACATCATCCCGGGAACACTGAGGGGAAAGGGACATCATCCCGGGGACCCCGAGGGAAATGGGACATCATCTTGGGAGCGCTGAGGGGAATGGGACATCATCCCGGGAGCCCTTTCAGTTTCAACTCTTTTTTTTGTTACTGTCTTTTCTAGATCGGGTGCTTATTTTTAGGGAAGACTGTATGGTTATGAGACCCTGCCCCAAGATAAGAACAGCGTGAATGTGTTGTATGAAACAGGTAAAAATCACATCAAACACGTGCTGTTTTCAGAGTTGGGCGTAACATAAATTCTTTAAAAATTGAATAAAATCCCTATCCCAGTGACAAGAGCCAGTTTAGAGGGTCAAGAGAGATTAAGGGCTAAATTCCCAGCTCTTCCCTGTGGGAAATTTTATTGACTTCTTCATGGGAACTTCTTTAACGCAGAGAGGATGTAGCTAATAGTATTTTCTCTGTGATCAGGGAAACAGGTTTCCATGCAAGTAACCAGTCATGTCAAATATCTGTGCATTGTGCTGACAAGAGTGGCTTTGTCTGGAGGAAAATATGTTGTTTCTCAGACTTTGCCTGGGCAGCTGCTTGGGTAAAAAAAATAGCAGGTTTGGAGTAGACAACCACGTGATTGAAATGCAATGATGGAAATCCGTGTGAAACTGGTGTGCCTGGTTTAACAGTGCTTGTAACCTCCCACTTTGGCAAATACTGCTATTTCCATCCCTTCCTGTTACAAGAGTTAGGAGTGAGTTCCTCTGAATACACCTAGTGCAAACACATTGGATTCTTTTTGTTTGGAAGAAATGGGTAGGAACACGTTGTAAGAGACCTTACAGCATCTGTAACAGCATTGCCAGTGACAAAATGGATTTGTCTTGCAACCCAATCATGTTGCACATTGGTCTGGAAAACAAATTTTCACATCTAATCTTTCATCAGGCCACACTGTGTTTTCAATTATGTATAAAGTATCTCGCTTCTGAGAAAGACAGCTGAGATACACGAAGCGTAGTGGGAACATGATGCAATACTTGGTTGTAGTTGCCTTGACATCCAGGCATGTATAATGACTCTTTTATGAAAATGAACTGAAAATACTAGACTCTGTAGTTACTTAGCTGTTTAAATTATGCAGTAGTGCAGTGCAATTTGAAATTATGGAAACAGTTTTTGTCACATTTGCAACAGCCTTTAGAAAGGATTTAATCCTTGCCAAACACCCTGTCAGGAATATGAAAAAAATACACAAGCTGTTGCTTCTATTTTAGCAATGAGATTGTACATTTTACTTATTCTGAGGTAGTCTTGTTACTTTAAATCACTTATTTGGAAATACTTTTAATATAAAGAAAACCCAGAAAAGTCTAAAGACTGTGAATGTCTAATTGTCATAGAATCACAAAATGGTTTGGGTTGGAAGGGACTTAAAGATCATCCAGTTCCCATCCCCCTGCCATGGGCAGGGACACCTTCTGCTAGAACAGGTTTCTCAAAGCCCCATCCAACCTGGTCTTGAACACGGCCAGGGATGGGGCATCCACAGCTTCTCTGAGCAACCTGTTCCAGTGCCTCACAACCCTCACAGTAAAGAATTTCTCCCCAAAATCTAATCTAAACCTGCCATCTTTCAGTTTAAAGCCATTCCCCTTTGTCCTGTCACTGCACAGCCTTGTGAAAAGGCTCTTTTCCAGCCTTCTTTTGGGTCCCCTTAAGGCACTGGAAGCTGCTATAAGGTTGCCCCAGAGACTTCTCTTCTCCAACCCCAAGTAAATTAGGTAAGACTGTTTCTAGGAGTTGACATGTCAATATATGTCTTGTACCTATATGTATGAATTGAATAAAATTATTCAAAATGAACTAGTGTATTAATATAACTCAAAACCCTATGTCCAGAATTTTATTCATTGCAATATTCTCATTTAAGCCACTGCCTAGTAACTGATTTCGTATAGATGCCTAAATCAGAGGGGTCAGCCCAAATCTCTATGTACATTAATATTATCTAAGGTAATGTTGATACCACTGGTCATTGTCAGAGGCCTGAATTTAATTTTATTTAGGAGACTAGAATTGAGGGATTATTAACATATTTTGATTTTTCAGTACAAGTAAATTGTCCAACGTGAAGGAAAAGGGGATTTTTTTTAGTGCTTTTAAATGTTGAGGTGTTTTAAATGTCAAAGCTATTGTGGTTGTTCTGGGGTTGGTTTGGGGTTTTTTTGGTTGGGTTTTTTGTTTGGTTGGTTGGTTGTTTTGGTTTTTTTTGTTGCTAGGTTTGAGGTCCTCTTCTGTGGCAGTGTGTAGGAGAGATCTGAAGATCATCTTATGCATCAGCTTGCCACAAACAGCAGGCAACGAAATGACAGTCAGGTAAAACCTAAACAGTCTTCATTAACTTTCTCCACCCTCAATGACCTATGAAGGTCAAAAAGTCTGAGGAGGGCAGGATGCATGAAGTTTTGTTTGTATCATTTCTGTGTATGAGAAACCTAGTTTCTTCTCCAGTTCTTCTTTGTTGAAGCATTAAATATGGGTGGGTACATGCCTGGTGCAGCCGGACACATGTCCTGTGAGAAAGACAGAATGTCTTTCCTTTAAGCTTAGGTGTCAGGAACAGTTGCTGCCTTGGCAGAATCAGTCTGTAAAGGCCAGTTTTCTCACTCTAAATGCACACATTGCAGGTTTTAAAACAGTGACTGGGAAAATGGGGCAAATTTACTGCGTAAGTGGGTAACATGGGATAGTAAGAAGTTTGCCAAGTAGAGAGAGGTCAGGCCATTGGGATGAAGAAGTGAATGGGATCAGGTTGATTGTAGCGAGAGGTATCAGTAGGAGGGCAGTTAACAGTGGGAATAGCAGTGGGAAGTCTTTGTGAAGCACGGCATGGTATAACTAGTTCACTGTGTGAAGCTGTGAAAGGTGTGAAAGACATTCAGCTTGGGGGTGGCAGCTATAGAGGAGGTGCGCTCTTGTTTTATAGATCAAGAACGGGGAAGGGGTGGTAATGAGAGACTGAAAATGGGCTGTGAAGGGGATGGAAACAGCAATAAACAGGGAGAGCATGGCAGCCTGTAGCTTGCTATTTAAAGTGAGTGACGTAAAAGGTGGCACGGAGGTACTTAGAGTGGTCTGGGACTGGCAGTGGCAAGGCAGAGGACCACGTAGTTTAGTTCACCTCTTAAAATAAAGTCAGAATTTGCTGGGCAAAGGCCAGGGAGCGATGTCTCTGCTAAGGCAAAGTCCACTCGTGTATCCTGCGCAGGACTGCGGTTCCCCACGGGCTGTGTGCAGGGGGTTTGCTGCTCCACTGAGCGCTTGCGGCCGGCGGCCCCGACCCCGCGGGCTCCGGTGGCCCGGCTGGCAAGGCAGCCTGTGGCGAGCTGGGATCAGCCTGTGGCGAGCTGGGAGCGGGGATCAGCCCGCAGCACCTGCGGCTGGCCGGTGTCCCGGGAGGAGCTCAGCCAGTGCCGAGCAGGGGGTGCTGCTGCCCGGGGCAGCTGTCCGAGAGAAACGGGAGCCGCGGCCGCCTCGGGGAGAGGGGCCCGGCCGGGAGGGAGAGGGGCGGGAGGCGGCAGCGAGAGCCCGACCCTGCGGGCGCGGTCCCTTGGGATGCGCGTCCTCGGGCCGCTGCCCCCGGCCGTGCACAGCCCCCCTGGCTCCGGTAAGGGGCTCCGGTGAGGGGCTCCTCTCCTCGGGGCCTGCCGGCGCTCTGGCGTCCGGCTGGCCGGCACCGGGCAGGGAGGTGGCGAGCGGGGCCGAGGACAGCGGTGCTGTGGCAGTGCCGGTGCCCGGTGTCAGTGCCCAGTGCGGGTGCCCCGGTATCAGTGTCAGTGCCCGGTGCGGGTGCCCCGGTGTCAATGCCCGGTGCAGTGTCAGTGTCCCGGTATCAGTGCCCGGTGTCAGTGCCCGGNGCTGCGCCTCAGCCCGTGCCCCTCTCCGCTGCCCCCGGCGCCTCCCTCCGCCGCCCCGGCTGCATGGTACACGGAGCCAGGGCCCCTCTCCGCCGCGCCCGCGGGAGGAGCCGCGTCCTCAGCGCCGCCGCTGCCGAGAGGTGGGTGAAGGATCCGCAGGGCCCTCCGAGGGCGGCCTGCGGGGCGCGGGGGCGGCGGGGCAGGCGGGGATGGGGCCCGGCACCGCCCGGAGCTCTGGGAGTCCCGGCAGCGCCGGGGAGCCGAGGTCAAGCGGGCTCCGGGCCCACCCGGCCTGCGGGCGGGCCCGCTGGAGCGAACGGGGCACCTGAGCTCCTGCCCCCAAATGAATGGCCATACCTCCCGCAGCGTCGCTGGTCGCGGGAAAAGTATCTGTGATCTGAGCGAGCAGAGCGACCCGGGGTTGGTATTAGAGCTTTGACGTATTTGGTGAATACTGGAACGTCTCTTAAAAATTTGAAGTTTTTGCTTTTTTGTTTCGGTTTTTTCCCCCCCCTGCTTTAGAAGACGAATAGAGTAACCATTAAGCTATTAGTGGATAAAAGGACAGAACTACTGAAGTTCTGGCTTCCCATGGACTTCTTTGTTATGTATACTGGTCCGTATGACGATAATTCAGCTGGTCACCAGTGGTAACCACCACTGGCTCAGCTCACATTCAGATCCCCTGAGCATACCACCATACACCAGTATAATTCATGTCTTTTTCCTTCCAACACCTAGCAAATGTGCTTAATTTCTACCACACACCCTATAAACTCTCCCACTGACACTCATCTCCTTTCACTTTCCTTAATTACACCCTGTTGCTGGTTTGCATCTACACAAGTGTTGATTTGCCTTTCAGCAAGCAGAGCAGAACAGATAACTACGGAGCTCACACTGGAGACATCAGACCTTTTTCATTCATCTAGTTGACAGTTTGGGGGATATGTGTAGAAATTAAATTTCTGTCTTTCTGAAAAATGAGGTTTGCATTTGGCAATGAGGTCAAAAGCTGTTTGTCTTGAACAAAGGCCACAATTAATCTCATTTGCTCAGAAGATGCTAGGAGTATTAACCAAGTTAGCAGTAAAGATACAGATAACAACAAAAAGACAAATGTGAGGGGTAGTTCGTCAATCTTAATTTAGATTAAAAATATTTGTACTAATATAGTTTAAATACTGCTTGTAGCTCATTACCTTCTTATTATGCTAAAAATTTATGTTGTAAGTCAAAAAGGATAGGATTAGATTTTTTGTTACTAAGAAATGCTTAACTTACTATTTTTCCTGTGTAAAATACACCACTGTCTTGTTGATAAATATCTTCACAATGAGAAAATTGGTCTTTATTAATGTATTTTTCTATCATTTGAAAAAATTAGTAATACTATAAGCCACAAATATATATGTATTTATAGACATTAAAAAATGTTGTCACTCAGGATAGTGCAGTCCTATCCACTTTGAGAACAGTGAAAGATCCATAGTTTTCAACAGTACCACCATTTAACTTTTAGGTATTAGTTTTCCCAGTTAAAGACAACTCTCATTTACAGGTATGTATCAAATATTTTTTACTGGGCACCTGTTCTGGTATCAGTAAATGTAATTGGAAGAGCATTTTGCTGAGCTTGCTGTGTTTGGAAGTTTTCTTTGCAGGTGTAGTGATGCAATGACCTTTTAGCCAGGTGGTTTAAGCTGTCATAGTGTCTGTGAAGTGCAGTTACAGCATCTGCATAATGGACTAATTCAAGGAGAAGCTCATGTACATCTCATTAACGTTAACTTGTGAGACAAGCTGAGTTCATATTCTGTTAGGTGAGGGTAAACTGGTTGGGTAACAACAACTGATGCATTTGTCTGGCAGTCTTAAAATGCTTATCAAGCATGTGCTTTCATCAGAATGCTTCTGATAGTCATCCTAAAGCTTGATTGAGGAGCTGAGCTGGGAAGCTTATCTTATTCTCTGATGGCTAGTCCTGCAAAATAGGAAGTTTCTAACATACAATTCACTAGTATTCATCCAAATGGAACATGTGTGAAAACTATATTTCGGAACAGTATTTTAAAACAAAATGGTTTTGATTTTTTTCTGTGTATGTGCTTATACCATTTGAGTAATTTTTATGCAGGAAGGCTAAATTGGATTATTGCTTTTATCTATATGATAGATATAACTTAGAGATACATGTTTTTAGGAACAGAGAATAGTATGAGCTGAGAAACTATGCATTATGAGTCTGTGCATGTGAGAGCACCACCACATCTGCTTGAGTTAGATGTTTCTCAAAAAGAAAATGGAACTAAACGCTCTTTTCAGTGCTGTACTCCATTTAGATGGCTAAAGGTTACTCAGCAGGGTTCTTGGGGCATGCTTAGAATGAATAATAACTATACTGAGCTGAGACACAATCCATACTGAGTTTTGGTAGGTTTGGTTGTGACTAGTTCTGACAATGATTCTGGCACAACCATAGTGACCTTGGAGACCACTGGTGTTATAAAGTGCCACTGTTGCTGTGAACTGATGCAGGTGGCTTACAGGTTGTAAGAGGAGTTCTCATGGTCAGGTGCAGGACCCTGAGAAGTTT
Source organism: Campylorhamphus procurvoides (assembly GCA_013396655.1). Taxonomy (NCBI): domain Eukaryota; kingdom Metazoa; phylum Chordata; class Aves; order Passeriformes; family Dendrocolaptidae; genus Campylorhamphus; species Campylorhamphus procurvoides. Next base: position 911,852 of record WBMV01004057.1, read on the forward strand.
AGTGTGGGCAGCTTTCAGGAGTAGCCAGGTTTTAATTTCTGTTGTTCTGGCAGTGATCCAACTCCTAACTTCTTGTTTCTAAAGGCATCCAGTGCTTTTGGAATTCTCAACATGGATTGGGTGAAGTCTTCAGCATGAACATATTGGTGTGTTTTAATAAATTGTTTCCCAAGCTTCGTATATCAATTATAAAGGATTTTAGGTAAAATACATGGAAACTGGATGTGTTTCTTTGTTCCCTACATTTACAAATGTTTCAATATCCATTGGTTATTGATCTATCCCATTTTTACATCACTCCTTCTTGTGCTGTTAGTGGAGAATTATGATGGAAGATGATGGTTTGGACAAGGTTTAATGGTTTCAGTGTCAAACCATGTAAACACAAAGGTTTAATTTGAGAAATAACTTATCCTATGTAAATGTATGTTGATGCACTCTTTGCATTCTTAGTGCAGTGCACTGCTTTCCAAGGCCCAGCCTTCAGCTCTGTGCAGTTGTGAATGTTTGCTTGTGTGTACAAATGCCTGTTGTATTGTATGTTCACACGTGGGTATAACGTTTGACTAGGAGAAACATTCTGTTTGTGCAGAAAAGTGTTTTAACAAAATTAGGGTCAAATAATTCTGCTCTAAGCAGTCTTTGCTCTGCACCTCACCAAATAAACCATGCATAAATGGCTTTAAAATTTGCATCTAAATGCTTACATTTGATGGATGGAAGGAATGGGATAGATAATTGGATTTTAAGATCTCTTTTAGTACTTTGTGTATCCCAAGCATGATTCTCTATGTCTGGTGAAATACCTTTTCATTTAACTCATAGATAATAGTTGTTTATTATATGAAAATTAGTTGTTCAGCTGTGTTCACTTAAGTGATTACTCAGGACATCTATGGGTAGGTAGATTGAACAAATGCTTCATAATCAGTAAACAAAGGAACTTTCTGGTTCTGCCTCAGCACCTCATATGAGTTACTAGGGAACAACAGAAAAGGAAAGCAGAAATCTGCCCTTGAGCTGGTGTGCTAGACTTTGTATTGTCAGTACTTTCCTAGAACAATACATTTCTGTCCCTAGAAAGTGCATATAAGCTTACATATTACATGGAGACACTTACTTAAAGGGCACTTTTTCAGGAAGTGCTGCTTTTGGATAGATTTGAAAACCAACAGGGCATGAGTCAAAAGTGGGTATTCCATAACTTCCTTCTGAGTAGCCAGGGCATTTAGACTGCTTTTCTTCTGCTTGTGACTAAGAGCCTCGACACCCTGAGGAAAGAAGGTTCTTGTTTAGCAAGAAAAAGCAGTCTGGAACAGGGTTTTCAGACTTCTGTTACAGCTGCAGAATAAAGATGAGAAATCAGTGTTCCAAGTAAGTGGTTTTACAGTCACAGCACAGTAGACTCTAATGCATTGTGTGCTAAAAGAGGAATAAATGTCAGGAACAGCTAATAAGGTTAAACGTTCTTCTCTTTTGGCGTTTCAGCAGAGTCTTTACTTCCTGTGCTGATCAGTTCTATGTGCACAGAACAATGCCGAACATCAGCGGAGATTGCCCACCCCCCATATTGTTTATACATGGGAATTTTTTTGTTCCAGTTTCTTACAGACCACTGTAGGCTACGTGTCTGCCTTAGGATTAAGTGTGCTGCTGTGATTTGCATGCATGAAGAAAATCTAAGTGAATTTTGCATTTTTATTGAAAATAAGAAGAAAAAATGGTTATGTATTGTCCTCTGGGAAATAAGCTGCAGCATTTGAATAGTGCATAAAATTACATCAAAGATTGCAAGTGTGTGTGTGGGAGGAATGGCATAGCTATGGTTTAGAAAAATTACTTCATTTGAGAGTATTTTGTATTGCCTTTTTTCATATTTGAACTACCACATTGCTATTTGCTTTTGATGAAGGATATTAGCTTTAGAAATGAAGATTGCTACCATTAAGCATAATATGCATTTAATTGCATAGTTTCCCCGTTTTTGTACTGTTTTAACTCCTTTGTGTATTTGCACTGGCCAGTGCATTTTTTTGTTTTAAAGAAAAATTTATCTGCTGATACTGTATATGGCTTTGTGCCGAAAAAGGGTATTTACTCATTTTATTTAAGGCAGAAAGACAAGCAGTCCTTTTCACTCATAGAATTCTGAAGCTTCTTTAGATAGTGTAGAGAGAGATCTTACTGGTTTTGTGTCTACTTAGATAATCCATTAAATGCTGTCTGAGATTTGGGAGGAAAAATATTTTGATGTTGAAAACTGTAGATTTACTAGAAGTAATATGAGCAGGGGTGTGAGAAGAAGGATTAAGTGACTTAAACTCCCATACTTTTAAAACATTTAGAAATAATAATTTCAGAGCGTGTACCACTTTGTTACTTACCACTGCCGATATTTGTGGCCGACTTATTTTTAAATATCATGTGGAATAGCCAGTTTTAGGGAGATGTAAAAATTGGAACCCTAAAAGGTGTTCCATAAATGCAAGTGTTTTTTATTTTTTAATATTTCAGTAATTCCTGCCACCTTATTTTTTCATAGATTTAAAATTTGAAGGATATTAGCTTTTATATGATTTTTTTTGTTTTTGCCTGTGTGTGTCTTATTTCTCTGTAATCAGAATTAAAAGTATGTTCACCAAAAAAAACCCCACTTTGATGCAGTCTCTGTAAAAGCAACATGATCACCCAATCACAGATAGTTGAGCTTGTAAGTGACCTCTGGAGGTCATCGGGCCACCTGGAGCCAGTTGCCCTGGACTCTGTATGGTGATTGTTTTGAGTATTATTTGTTTTGATTCTTTGAAGGAACACTGGAGGTGCTCCTCTGGATTTGGTGCATCTGCTATTTGTCTCTGTTTCATTTACTTGCCAACTTTTCTTTTTTGCTTCTTTGAGGGTGGTGAAAGAGGCCTTTTTTTTTAGGGGCATCCTATTTAAAAGTTAATTTCTCTCCTTTTATTGCTGGAGTACTTATAATGTAATTCTCTTTCTCAAGGTAAGGGCAAAGATCCCAGTATATGTTTGTAGGTTGCTGCTGTAGTTTTTACACAGTAATGCATGCACTATTCTGAAGAAATCCCTTCTGTGAGATTGCTGACTGCATAAGCCTGTGATGGGAGATCCCATTATTTTCAGATTAATATATGTTGCTTCAGTCACCTGGGGAATGTTGCTTCAATTCTGACTTTTTTCCCCCAGTATATTGTTGTGCTATTCTGTTCATGTTCTCACATTCACAAATTCCAACTGTCCTGTACCATCCTTAACACTGATTGTGAAACTGAAGCTGAACCAAGTCTTAGTGGATCTCCTAAAGAAATGCAACTTACGCAATTGTACTGTCTGAGAATCCTAGTAAACTTTGAACCACTTGACTGATTTCAGACAGAACTGAGGGTTGTTTCAAGTTGCTGTATGTTTTATGAAAATGAGTAGCCCATTTAAAGGCAAGTGATCATTAAATCTCTTAAACAGGAAAGACTGAGGTATGAGCTCAGCTATTATTAAATATCAGAGAACTGGAAATGAGAGGAGAGGATTTACAAGTGCCCCAGTGAAAGAAGGAAAAAAAAAAGGTGACATTAGTGTTCACCTTTTTATTTGATATCAGAAATCCAATTAGAAAGCAAAATCCTGTAAAGTCAGGGTTTATGCTTCCTCTTCAGTTGGTTGCTTCTTTTTGAGGTGGTAAGAGTTAGTAAATTAGTTCTTTCCTCATCTGCTTTTGTGTAAGAATTGGCAACGACTAAGAAGAATATTTGGTGGTAATTTTTCTTTCTGGTAAGTGTTTGCTGTTGAGGAATCAGAGACTCACAATATGAAGCTCCAGAGCAGTTTGTGTGTTCTCTCTGTCTTCAGTGACATTGAGGGGAGTGTGCTGTCATGGATACTGGTGAGAAAGCGATTGGATTGACATCTTTGTTCTTTTGCTCCTTGCTCTTAGTTTCAGGAATTTGAATTCTGTCATAAGGCCATACTTGTAATGAACGCTCTCAGCATTGACTTTATTGTGCACAGAACCCATCATCAGGCTTCAACAGTGTGGGAGCGGTGCTAATTCCATGAGGTGTGGCTACAAACACCCACTCACCATTTTAGTTTTGCATAGACAAAGAGTATCTCCAGTTTTGTTTTCCAGGATGTGTGCTGATGAATGAAGGAGAGGAGATGATTATACATTGATGGAGTCTAATAAAATGCATTCCAGTTAAATGGCAGCAGTCAGAATGTGGTGCTTGAGGAAGTGGGAGTATCGTGGTAACTGCTCTCTGAAGTTGTGAAACGGGCCACCCTAGAGTCACTTCTGCGTTCATATACTTGTGTAAAGCTTTATGACCTTGAAAATCTGCAGGTTTTTTAATGTGTTGATATAATTCAGCTTTTCGTGTGGGTTACCAGTAGCAAAACATGATTAGCTTTAATTGCAATAGCTAATTCACAGTTAAATGCACAAATATCTGGGAGAATGTTGCAGTGTAATTTAAGGTGGGATAAAGTGGAACAAAAGTAGTTGAACCAATTCGAGTGGCAAATTAATGCCAAATGGGGAAGTTGTTGCTCTTTTTCTCTCTTCCTGTCCAAATATGTGTCCTGCCCTCTGCATCAGATGGTTCTTGTGCCAGACCTCGGCAGTGTCAAGTGAGAACACTTCGAAGCAGAAAGCTCTCTGGTTTTGAGGTTTTGTGTGTGCTGGGCAGGGGTGGTGGTTGTGTTTGTGTTGTGTCTTTTTCATGTCTGTACCTCTCCACTGTTGGTTTGTTTTTGCCAGGTTTGAGTTGAATCGGCTGTCTAGAGAAGTCCAATGAGCCCCAGCAATGGCTCAAAGTAGGCAGACCCCAGAATGAGGACAGAGAAGGGGAATGAAGTGTGCTTTGGTTTTGATAAATTGTTAGTTTGGTTCAAGCTGCCTTGTGCAGTTTCGCCTTACCTAAACCCAAGGAAGTTGAGCAAGATTTTGAGTAGGCTTTTATTTTGATTATTGCATGTTTACCTACCTTAACTATTAAGGGTAGGATCCTTCTACTCTTTGATTTTGTTTTGGTTTATTTACTGTTTACTTGTGTGCAAGCTATAATCGACTGTATCTGCAAGTGTTCAAATAGTTAATGAGCAATTCAGCTTCACCAAACCCAGTGTACAGAATATTATTTATTGTGACCTTTCTTGTTAGTGATTCTTATTACATTAGTATTTTGCACTTTATTAATCTCATAACCTAATATTAATTGCTATAGTAAGAAACGTGGGGAACATGATGGGATGTTGTTACGGGAGAATTGAAATACACAATCTTAAATAGTATCTCTGAAAATACTCATTTTCCTTGAAATAACTTTTGAGTAAATTGACATCAATTTTTAAATATAATAATTTTTTTTGTTTAGATTATACAATGTGCAGTTCTACTGGAGCTTGTTTCTGAAGTTAAGTAGGTTTGGCTTCCTTTCTGAAACCTTTGAAATTCAAGAGTGGGTGTTTTATTGCTCCCGTGAGATAAATTCTTTAGAAAGATTGAGGAGGTAAAAAACACAACATGACTACATTTTTAGTTCATTATCTGACTGTGAGTTAACTTGGAATGAGGAATCACTTTGACAGTATTGTGTAGTTATTTTTGTTGATTATCCTCTCTGTAAAACAAGAATATTTTGTGGGGGAGAAATATTTAAAGTTGGTGTTTTAAGTTGTTTCCTAAGTTGATTTTTCAGCTGGAGAGAAAACAAAAAGGATGGTGAAGGCTTTTAAGTCTTAATAAAAGCAATCTCAGTTAGGATTTATCTGATCAGGAAGGGCTTGTAATATGTTATTAGAAATTACAATTTATTTTCATTTTTATTTATTTATTTTTTCTTCCCCCCTAGGTGATTCATGGCAGGGGACGTGGAAGGGTTTAGCTCCTCCATCCATGACACCAGTGTCTCTGCAGGATTCAGAGCACTGTATGAGGAGGGATTGCTTCTTGATGTCACACTTGTCATTGAAGACCACCAATTTCAGGCCCATAAAGCTCTGCTTGCCACCCAAAGTGATTACTTCAGGATTATGTTCACAGCTGACATGCGAGAACGAGATCAGGACAAAATCCATTTGAAGGGTCTGACAGCTACAGGCTTCAGTCACGTTCTCCAATTCATGTACTATGGAACTATTGAACTGAGTATGAACACTGTTCATGAAATCCTTCAGGCTGCCATGTATGTCCAGCTTATAGAGGTGGTAAAGTTTTGCTGCTCTTTTCTTTTAGCTAAAATCTGCTTAGAAAACTGTGCAGAAATAATGAGACTTCTGGATGATTTTGGTGTAAACATCGAAGGAGTCAGGGAAAAATTGGATTCCTTTCTGCTAGAGAATTTTGTGCCACTCATGTCCAGACCTGACTTTCTTTCATATCTGAGCTTTGAGAAGCTCATGTCTTACTTGGATAATGATCATCTGAGCAGGTTTCCAGAGATAGAGCTGTATGAAGCTGTTCAGGCCTGGCTGCGCCATGATAGAAGACGCTGGAGGCATACGGACACCATCATTCAGAACATCAGGTTTTGTTTGATGACACCATCCAGTGTTTTTGAGAAGGTTGGTGCATTTGAAAAGCAATAGGCAGGATTCATCATTTAGCTAGGGCAGCATGCCATTAAATAGGTAAGATTCCCAAACCTATTAGGAGGAACAAAATGATAGTGTGGTGTTTGCCCATAGAAGGAAAACACCTAAAAGTATTGTCTTCTGGTTATTAGGCAACAGTATATACAGTGGCTGCAGAACAGGTGGGTTTGCAATACATGCTTATAAGTGACTTAATATGAAAAAGACATTTTAAAATAAGGTCACTTGTACCTCGTTTGATTTCAAATATTCTTACTGTTATCCACAAGTTGCTTCTTGCTTTCCAGAGACTTTAGAGCTGCACACAGTATGTAGGGTATATGTCATGATAATTGTTATCAATATAATCAAAAAATAGTGACTGTAGAACTTCCATGATTTAAGTACAGGGTTTTTTTATTTAAAAGTGAAAAATAGCATCTGCTCTTAAATCTGCAGTAGTTTTGTTGTGTCTTCAGTGGTTACACATACACTTGGTTCTACACAAGGCACATAATACAATCAAAAATTATTGACACTATGAAATAAAATAATTTGCTTTAAATATCAGAGGAATCTTTGTAACAGGTGATCTAAAGTTCAACTGATCATTGTATGTAGTAAGAGGTTAAAAGCAGACTTGCTTTTTCTGCTCTTCTGTTGAAGAACAGACAAAAAAGTGTTTTTCAGTTCTTGAGAATGTCTGAATATTTGTCAGCAGTAGGGGATTATAGTGCTGTGTAACAAGCAGCTCTCTCACAGGCCAGTAACAGTGTTCGGGTTAGGAATTACTTAAACTGTGCTGTTTTAACACTGTCAGTTTTGTGTGATGAGATCCAACTTTAACTTTTGTATTTTTTCACCTCTCATTGAATTAGTAGTTAAGACTGTGTTTTTGTTGTGCTTCTTCCAAATTAATTTCTCATATATTTTTACTTTGGTATCTAGTGAATATACAGATAAGGTTGTATTGGTTTTGGCAGTGTTAAGGGCTACTGGATCATCCAAGCAGTAATTCTGATATGTATTTCTATTTTAAATTACAAAAGCTCTGAATTACTTCAGATTAGTGAATTTCTATATTCTGGATATTTTTCTATAAATTGAGTAGTGCATGTAATAATACATAAAATATATTTATGTTACTATATCAGACTACTGACATAAACAAAATAAATACCCTAGCATATTTTAGAACAGTACTGCAATACTTATGTTGGGTTAAAGCACCTCCAGCTAGGAAGAGCTGAACTCTGCAAGATACTGTGGAGTGTCTTGGTTTTAATGACACTTTTACCTTAGTACTGCATCATTTAATCCCTTCAGTAGTAAAAAATTCACAAAATTTTTTTTGAAGGTTAATCTAATAGAACAAGACTTGTATGAGTCTGCTTCAGCTCTATGGGATTTGGGAATACAAGCTTAAGCATCAAGCTGTCCTCAGTTAAACTTCTGTAAGCATGAATGAAAGTATACGTTGGTCTTCAGTGTTACATTTAGGTATAACTTCTGGAGCTGGTTTTGGTATCAATGGTATAAATGCTGCATGCAGTGCTTCTTGTGTTTTATCTTGACAGCTACCAAATGGCCCAATAGGTACAACTTTGGGAGAGAAAAGCTTCATCTGTTAATTGTATGTGGGAGCAGAGAGAAGCCAGTGTAGATTATGGAGTGGGACAACTCAGCAGAGGGAAGCACAGCTAATTACATCATTTGTTGCTGCAGCCAAAAATGCATTTCTGTTTTACCCTGGCTAAGAGAGCATTGAGTTATCCAGCATGACAAGTGACAAAGGGCAACTGCAGTTGGAACCAACATCAGAATATAGAACACTTTTTTTCCCTTTTTTTGTATAAAAGAGCGTGTCTGTTCACTGTTCTGACAGTAACCCAGGGAGAACTGCTTTCTTCCCTGTTTAGAAGGGGGCAAGTATTGGTAAAACTGCCTTTTTTGAACATCCACAAACAGAATTCACCCTTGTCCTGAAGCCAGCACATAATAAACAGCTGCATGAGTATACCAAGTACAGTCTGAGGTTGACTCTTCCAGTTCAGCAAACTCTGTATTTGCTATACAGTGGCTGGTTTGTCATATGTGTTCTTATGTAATCTTTGTGATACACATTTCTCATATGCCTGTCATTGTAGTATATAAATAACTTATATAACTTTACACATCATGGTAAGGATGCTTTTGGCCTCTTAAGCCATTCTGTTTCTTAAATCATTTTTTTGGCAAGAAAAAATGTGATGGTTTGTCCTTTTGAAAATGAAATGGGTGACTCAAGATTAATACCTTGAGGCTGATGTGCATTCGGAGTGCACAAGTGGAGGTACAGCCTCTGCTTGCTGCAAACTGTCCTGGAAGAGTGGCTTCTGAAGTATGAATAGATACTCCTTTTGTTCCTCAGCCCTTAAAATGCATGCAGATGTATGAGGGAAGATGAGGTAAATGTTGTAAGGATTTGGGTAATAGTTAGAAACTAAAGGCAAAGTGTATTGGGGGAAGTATGAGTTTTGCTATCAACATTGAGCTTTCCTTTTTTTGAAACCTCTCCATGGCTCTGTAAGTCTTGAGGAAGTTTGGAGATAAGAGGTCACTTCACCCAGATCACTAAGTTAGTATCTGTGTTATTGGAGGGTACTGTGTCATGATTTCCCTTCACAGACTGCTTAAGCTCCATTTAGTTTCTGTGTACTATTCATATTGAAATGTTGTTTCAAAACCTTAAAATCTGAAGGTGTCTTTTGAATGTCCAGCCTGTAGGGTTTGTTATGACTAGCCCATGCTGATTTATAAATTGCCAGCATAAATTAGAAATTTACTAATCTTCTGCTGTAGAGGTAGGATAAATAGCAGATTATTTTTGAATATCTGCTGTCCTGTGCCTAGAAAACAGTAACTTTAGAAAAGATATCATTGTAATTTTGTTATTGTGACTTTACCTTTCATAAATATTTTCTTTTCTCATTTACCTCCATGTCTAGCAATGCATATGTATTTACTTCTATAACTTCATTTGCTGAAGCTTAGAGTAAGAAGTGTCTAGTGGATGAGGTGCTGCACTTGATATTTTTGTTTCTAGGGGGTATTGCTGGCTTGGATAGGTTTGCTAGCAAAACTTCTTAATTGTGACAACTGACTCTGATTTGAGACATTAGAGTTAGACTCCAGGTTGACTGTGATAATTTCACTTGCCAGTTTCTAAAAAGGAATGGCCAAGTGATCAATTTGAGAGCATTGTCCTTGCTGCACAGAGGCTGTGTCATCTTGTGTTTTTATGGCTGAAAAACAGTAGGGGATTTGTAGCACTTGCAGAATAGCCCTTCAGAGCCCTGTACTGGTACCAGTCAGTTCTCATTCTGGTGTATAGTTGTGCTTAAAATATGGCCAGAGATAAGTAGATGTGAAAATAGTAAGGATCTGAGTTAGCAGAGTTGATGGATCTTTAGTTTTGATTCAGCTTAATCTCTAGTAAAATAACTTTTTTTGCAAGTAAAAGGAAGAATTTACTCTCTGGAAGTCTGGTACAGAGGCTATCATTAGTCACTGAAAAGCTGTAGTGTAGCTTTTGTACTCCTGCTAGTTGAGTTGCATCACATATTCAGAATTGGCAGTTTTAGAAAAGTTAAGCACAATCAGCTATAACCTCTGAAATAGTTCTCTGCTTACATGGCTAGAGATGATAGTCACATTATGAACCATCAGATTTTTCTGTTGTTTTGGGGGGTTTTGAGGGGTTTTTACCAGTTCTACAGAAGGATCCAATATCCACCCCGTCTAATAACACATTAAAATTTAGTTATCAAACTAATTATGTTCAAATAATATTATGTGTAAATAATAGATATTTAGTTTGGGCAGTTCAAAAGAAACCTTTCTTTCTGGATTTGAAAGCTTTTTCTTATAAATCTAAATAACAAAAAATAAAAATAGAGCAATATCTGTAAATAGCTGAGGAAAATTAAAAAAAAAAAAAGCTATGTACTAAAGTCAAGCTTGTGTCACAGAACATTTGCCATGCATTTCATTGCTCTTCCTGCAGCTTATTAACTAGCTTAATTGTTTTAGAGGAGAGGGGATATTGATGAAGAGAATATAGGACACAGCTGGTCTTTTGTGGGGAATCACTTTTCAAATTAGAAATTAATGGCTTAATTTTTGGTTTTACTTTTTCATAGAATATAGATGGAAGATTCTGAAACTTCCATAGCTGCTACAACTACAAAAGCATGCATTACAATACAGCAGAAAAGTGGGCAATTGTTAATAGCTGTATTAATTTGGAAAGCCAGCAGTTTTTACTGAGTGTTTCTTTAAAATGAAGACGAGAAAATGCATTAAAATTCAAATTTGCTGTGGCTGGAGGGATGGTCATGATTTTGTTATTGACTGCCAAGGGAGTGAGTAAGGGGTGGGAGTTTCTAATTATGTTTTTAATTATCTTTACTTTTTTTTATGGAATGACACATGTGATTTTGTTCATGCTGTTCCCTGTCTGTGTAGCTGAAAGTCTGACCATGAACCACTGTAACTGGTAGGTGATGCCATGAGAGTTCTCACTCCAGAGATTTTGTGGGAGCTCTTACATTATGGCTGTGTCCCAGCAGAACCTCTATAAGAAGCTTTTCTCCAGAAAATTGAAGAAAAAGAATTGGAAAGAATGTAAAAACAATCACATGAGCAAAACTTTAACACTTGGATTACATTCTTTTTTCGCAATAAGACTGGAATTGGCAAGGGAGTCCAACTTAAACTGTGTTTGAGATCCTTAACAAGATAACAGAACAGTTTTTCTTTAAACTTTGAAAATGCTATGAAGCATTTATGTATTTTTACCAATTCAGAGTTGATGTACTCTTCAAGAATGCACGTTTGTTTTACTTCAGGGTTCATAATCGTTAGTGCACATTTCCATCTGTTTTGCAGAAACTTGTGACTGTTCTGCTTGAGTTTGTTGGTAATTAGGGGCATATTTCTTCTAGATCTTCTCCATTTGAACTTATCGGGAGAATTGGTCTGTTGGTAAGTGCTTAGATATTTGTTGATCAGCTACTTGTTGCTACTTACAGGTAGTGACAGAAGCCTGCTTTTGAACGCAGAGGGCTTTCCTTCTGCATGTTATGGCTGTCAGAAATTCCCACAAAAGGCTTGTTGAAGGCCATGTTCTTTCATCTACTGAAACTAAAGGACATGCACAACTTAAGAGTTATTTTAATACCTATCCACCTAAATTTTAATGCTTCTCCTTTTTGATGATACACACAAGCAGTGAAAAATACTGTAAAATCATTTGGAAGTGTAGGTGGAGGCTTTTCCTTACTATGGGCTGGGCAGGACTTTTAAATAATTCTGGAATATTTCATATAGTGTGTGACTGTGAAAGTGGGCAAAATGGCCAACACTTGCTTAGTTTTTATTTGCATAAAGCAAGTGTGAGCAGTCTGTACTTTCCTATAGGCATATCCTAACGTTCATCCTTTGAGCCTCAGGAGAGGTACTGCTCTTGTATGGCAGAGGTTGTGCTGGTGAAAGCCTAAAAACTGGTATTTTTCCTCAACAGCCAAGTTTAGGAATGTTCCAGCTACCTTTTCTTACCAGAATTTAGGTAGCTGGTCACTCTTGTTTGGTGGGATTATTTTTTTTTCTGCATCTTTTAAGAATTGATAGCACTTGGGTATTTTCGTGGTCAACTCTCCTCACTTGTGCTTGTAGAAACTTCCCCACGGGCTTCAGTAACTGGGAGTTGCATTTGCTTCTTGATATCTTTTTGTTTCAAGGCAAGAGGTTGAGGCTTTGCTTTGACGTTAGTGCCTTTGTCAAGATAAGCAGTAGTAAACTACTAATAGATTGATTCCCTTGACTTCAGAATCTGTCACTGGGTTGAGAGAGATTCCTTGTTTCCTTTTACCTGCTCTCATGGAGTGAGGTTTAGGCTCTGTGAAGGAATAGAGTGGTGATGATACATAAGGTTTATTTTAATTCCAGTCTCTGGCTGGCATTTTGATTTCTAGATCTAATGACAGAGTTGTAAATGTTGAGGGGGAAAGAAAAAACATTTTCCATCTCTGCCAGGCTTTGCTGGCATGCTTCACATTGTAAGCATGTTGATCCTGATGTCTTCCATAATCATTTAAGAAAAGTTGAACTGCATATAGGTGGAACAAAGGTAATTTATATTTAGGTGGAACAAGGATAATTTATATTTTTATTTCATGCCAAAGATGATAGCTCCAGTTTGGGAATGCATGAAGTAGTCCTGCTGTTTTAGAATTTGAAAGTTCCTTTTAAGGAGAAAGTAACCCACCCATGACTCTTTGTTATTTTAACTTCCTTTTTCATTTGTTGTAACCTTTAAGGCTTTCAGTCTGTTACCATTTGTCTGTGCTGTGGTTCTCCCTGCCAACAGATTTTCTGTAATTTATGTTCAATCTTTTCAGTCAGGCAAGGTATGTGGTTTATTCTAACAAATGCCACATGAGCAGATCTGTCTTTGTATGACATATACTTTATTTGCAATAATAGAGAAAAAATAGATCTCTTATTCCCAGAAGAGTTGGATTTACTGTGGGTGTTTTATAAGCACTATGCCTGAGTAAACCTTTTTGCTCCATAATCACCCCTAGTAAAAACAATAGCAAGAAGCTGCATGTTGCTGCAAGAATGATATGTACATCTGCATCCATCCTTTTTATCAAACTCAAGTTGAACTTGTAAAAATTAAGTGGGGAAAAGAAAAAGTGTAAATAAAAACCTCAAATCACTGTAACTCTTGAGCTGTACATTGCGTTACAATGGTAGGTTAGTACTCGGGTTTTTTTGAAATCTGGTGTGTAAAACTATCTCAATATCTGTTTAAATTATGTCCAATAATAACAGTTTAAAATATTTTTAAAAGATGCTTATGTGACAGCAGAACGTCTTAATTGTTATACAAGGAGGAGAAATGATTAATAGAAAGCTAACAAAATTTTAATAGTACATGTTTATGGAGCAAGCAACTACTTTATTCGCAAGGTATAAACGTTAATTTCTAAATTGCTTTACATATATATCAAAATTCATACCAACACCCTTGAGGCAAGTGGTGGTACAGGCTTTTTTTCCCTGGGGCAGGGAATTGGAGGAGATAAGGGGTAACAGATACTTTAATATATTAGGTTCTGGTGTTATCTTGTGGTGACTTGACATTTCAGAGTGGCCTCACATTTTTTCAGAGTATTGCTTTTCATTTTGGAGCTGATGGAAACTAAAGGCATTTCAACTTGAAGCAATCCAGTTATATGTGAAAGAAACTGGAACTTATGATCAAATCTGATTGAGGATTTGTGGATTTGGCAACATCCAGCAGGTTTTTATTTTAGAAATGTGATTCAGAATGCTGTGTTAGACCAGACTGTACAGGAGAAGTGAAACCTCTGAAGAGAATCCCATGGTCAGCTGAAGACTGCCTGGAGCTAGATTAGTTAAAATGTTCAACACAGGGGTGTGTTTTGGGTGGTTTCAGGACCAGCTTGAGGAACTTAAATTGGCTTAGATAGTAGGAAGGGTCCTGAAGAGGTAAATTCTTATCAGCTTCTCCTCCACCCACAACCCCAATAAAACTGGGCAGGGATAGCGCTCTTCACATTGAGACATCACTTCAGTCCTCTGTGCTAATTCAAAGGTTTTAACTCTCACTGGGAAGTGGAAGTTCAAACCTACCTCTGCAGTTGGCCAAAGAAATGCACAACCAAAGGATTATAGGCTGTTTTCTTCTTGTGTTAAAGGCATTTGTTAACATATGGAAACTCAGAGAGGGGAAACCATAAAGAGTAGCCATCATGATGAGCGCTTGATGCAAGCACGTGTTCTGACAGAAAGGGATTGGGTACCTTCCCTTCCCACCCCACTCCAATTAAATAGCTGTGTGAGCAGAGCCTAGCATTTGGGAATACCTGTTTAGGCTTGGCTGTGAGATTTCAGAAAAAAATAGACTAGAATAGACACATAATGGGGGCATAGGGCATCTTTTCCGGGAAAATTGTGTGGTTTTAATTTAGGTGCTTCGTGGATAAAGTAGAAGATGAAGAGAGGCTTTTTTGGGGAAAAGGACTAATGACTTTTAGGCTTGGGGATTTCAGTTGTGCCTAATGCCAGCATAAATTTTGCATGTGATTATTCTGCTGAAAATGTTAGTCACTGCTGTTAAATCACTAAATTGCCTTCTGAATTTTTTGATAACAGTATGGTAATTTAAGCCTTCATGCACAAATGCCATTGCTCTCAAGAGTATGTGAATGAAACCAAGTAAAATAATCTCCTAATGATACATAGTCATTTAGGTTTTTGGGATTGTTTCTCTTGGTCAGAATTTTAATATCTTTTAAATGTATTCATAGGTAAAAACATCAGAGTTTTATCGATACTCCCGGCAGCTGCGACATGAGGTTGACCAAGCCATGAATTACTTTCATAGCGTTCACCAACAGCCTTTGATGGAAATGAAATCGAACAAAATTCGTTCTGCCAAACCCCAGACTGCAGTATTTAGAGGAATGATAGGACACAGTATGGTAAACAGTAAAATTCTTCTCTTGCACAAACCAAGGGTCTGGTGGGAACTAGAAGGTCCTCAAGTACCTTTACGACCAGACTGCCTTGCCATTGTAAATAACTTTGTGTTCTTACTAGGTGGGGAAGAACTGGGGCCAGATGGTGAGTTTCATGCTTCATCCAAAGTGTTTAGATATGACCCAAGACAGAATACTTGGTTGCGAATGGCAGACATGTCTGTTCCACGTTCTGAGTTTGCTGTTGGAGTTATTGGGAGGTATGTTTATGCAGTGGCTGGGAGAACCAGGGATGAAACGTTTTACTCAACCGAACGGTACGATATTACTGAAGATAAATGGGAATTTGTGGATCCCTATCCCGTCAATAAGTACGGACATGAAGGGACTGTACTTGGTAACAAGTTGTATATCACTGGTGGAATTACATCGTCTTCGACTTCTAAGCAAGTGTGTGTGTTTGATCCCAGTAAAGAAGGGACAGTAGAGCAGCGAACAAGGAGAACTCAAGTGGTCACCAACTGTTGGGAGAACAAATGCAAAATGAACTATGCAAGATGCTTTCACAAAATGATTTCTTATAATGGTAAGCTTTATGTCTTTGGTGGTGTCTGCGTGATCCTGAGGGCCTCCTTTGAATCTCAAGGATGTCCTTCTACAGAGGTTTATGACCCTGATACTGATCAATGGACTATATTGGCTTCTATGCCAATTGGTAGGAGCGGTCATGGTGTAGCTGTTCTGGACAAGCAGATAATGGTTCTCGGAGGCCTTTGTTACAATGGTCATTACAGTGATTCAATTCTCACCTTTGATCCAGAGGAAAACAAATGGAAAGAGGATGAATATCCAAGGATGCCATGCAAACTGGATGGCTTACAAGTCTGCAGCCTGCACTTTCCTGAATATGTTTTGGAGCATGTTAGACGTTGCAGCTAAAACTGAATGAACGACCCAATGAAATACAAAAAGCTATACCTAATTTGTTAAAAAAACACAAACCAGTTAAATTCCTTCAGAGACCTTTCCTAGCATATAAGAACAACTGCTAAATGCTCAAGAGAAACAGGGTGTACAGGGAGTATACTTGCCAAGTTTAGTAGAGAAGCCAATAGTTGGTCTCACCTTGTAAAAGCTTTGTTGTTTTTGAGGGTTTTTTTAAAATTAACTGTAAGTACAAAAAAAAATAAATTTGAGTGTGCTTTTTTTTGGTAACATTTTATGTCCATAATATTTTCTTTTTTTTTCTAAAAGGCTCTTATACCACTATGCTTTTGAAATAAGTTGAAATTGACAAAATATTTGTGAAAGAAAGAGAAGAAAGACTTTATTTGCATTTTTTAATTGAGCATCAAAATAAACCTCATTATCTGTATTAGGGTATAACCAGGTATAAAATAACAAAACCAAACCCTTTCTTTGTTTTATGTTGCCTTTTAGATGCTTTTCCCATTAACTGCAAAGTATTCTTAAGTCCACTGGGTGTTTTTGTTTTATCTTCTTTACTTTGGAGAAGAATTTTAACCCCTTTGCATGATCTTTTTCCTGGTTTTGTATAGTAGTACCAGTAAGTCTGCCAAACTGCAAATTAAACATTTTCTACTAAATTGAAAACAAAGGATTTTTATATTCAAAACACTATTTCTATGCTGCCTTCTATTGTCTGTACTGTGTTTGGTGAGTAAAAGAAGTATACATACATGTGCATACACTGTAAAAACTGTATATAATTGCATCTTTTTATGTGCAGTTACAATATTATATTTTAACTAGTGCACAGATTCAGCCATATCTGTTGGATTTAAGGTATTCTTTAATAAGCTAAATAATTCAAAGTTCTTAAGTAACTAGAGGCCTCATTTGGTATCAAAGTATCTTTAGTATATACTGACTGATTCAGTGACTTTAAACTCGTTATATCGTTGCTACATAATGAACTGTTGGTCATTTGTTATTTTATAAATTATTTTTACAAATGTAGACTCATGTTACCTGAGTTTCTTTTCGGTTTCAATGTGCTGCCCAGTTTTCTTTTTTCATGAAAATGGAAAATGTCAATAAGCAAATGCTCAGCACTACTGTAACCCACAGTTATTTTTGGAACTGGATATACTACAGTTTATTCTCAGTACTCGCTTGTACTCACTTTTTAATATGAGTACTTGTATTGAAGTGGTATAATCTTTTTATTATTATTTTAATTAATAACTGTTAAGAACTACTGTTTTTGCAAATGTGGAGTTAGATGATTGAATGGTTGGTATAATTTCTGTTTCTTTTATACAAGCACCTACACAACAATGGCTACTGACCTTGGAGTGCTTGAATTGAGATGTGTGGTTCAAGAGGGCTTTGAATAACTCCATTGAGTTTAACTTATAAGTATAACTGACAGTAGATTGGTAAGAATTATCTGCCACGATGTAAATGATAACAGTAATTGCATTTTGATTATCTTTATGGATGTGAAATTAGCCACTTCTAGAACCTGAAGGAGAGATTTGGGAAAGTTGAAGGCTCACGGTTCAGATGCTGAAACATGCAGCTGCATATTCTGTAAAATCGTGGGCTGCTGTGTTTCACTTTAAGCAGTAGACTTGACTTTATATGCAGCAATGCAAAACCACTTTATTCAGCATCTTCGAGTCAGAAATCACTGTATAAAAAGAATGTGCAGTACTCAGGGAGTTCAGAAGAATGCACTTACAAAGGGACCAAAATCACCCTAAATTTTCTGTGTTAAAAATAACACATTGTCTAAATGAAGTTTTAAATTATAGAAGTTAAAGCAACATGTAAAGCTCCTCATATTGTGTTTTGATATTTTTGTAGTAATTATGTTCTGCGTTAAAATGTATTTGGAACTCTATTGCAAGTCAGCAGATCTTAATTTTTTTTTAATTATTAGAAATGATTTATTGATCAAATATTTTCTTTTCATATGTTTTTAAAGAAAGAGATAATGCATGCCATCATAGCTGTAGTGGTAAGTTATTTACACCAGAAGTGACTGGACCAAATAATGATATTTAGCCTTCCGATGCAGGATAGTTTGCAGTGAAATTTCTTTTTTTTTTTAATAAGAATTCAGTTTAAACTGAGTTAGAAATCTAATTGACTTTCTTGATAGCTTAACTTGAAGCCAGTGTGGTTTACACTAAAACCTCAATTTCACTGTGAGTCTTGGGTGTGCATCGCCCTGCATGGGTACAGAGATAAACTGACTCCAGTAGGTGCTGGCTCTGTGCTGACTGTACATAGTTCATGGAATATTGAGTCGCAAGAGAAAAAAAACAAGGAGTTTTAAACATTTCTTTTTAATTACTATTCTGTTTTTCACCAGCTCATTTCTCAGTAAGTTAATGGGCAGCAAAAACTAATCCTTTGTGAGAGGGCTTTCATGGGCACGTTCTGTATAGTACAGAGTACTTCGCTTTTGTCAGGGCCACTGTGGGGAATGGTTCTCGATATCCGGTGTTCAGTATTCAGATGTCTTAAAGAGACGTGGCCAAGACTTTATTAAAAATAACAGTAAGGATGGGGTGTCTCAGTTTGCATTTTGGAGTCAGCATTTAAGCACCTTCTGAGGTTCTGTGGGCCTTATAAGCAGCTACCACTAAAGGCATTGGTGAGTACTGACACTTGAAACATGAAGAACCAGATCTTTTTGGTGCTCTGCTCTTAAGTTCATATCTGTCTTCAGGTGCCCAGTTCTGAAAGAACTTGTTCAGGATTGTAATAGTAATTGTTCTGTGAAATTTTAATTGAACTGTTGGTTTCAGCTTCCTTGAAAGTTGTGTCTCCGTTGAGAGGCTGGCTGTAACCTTTCCAGCATTAGGAATGATTGGAATTTGCTTGGGTTTAGAATGTGTGAGGGTATGTGAGAATGTGTTGTCAACTTATATTTCTACCTTGCTTTTATTGTTTCAGACATGAACCAGAAAATTAACTTACTTTCTCTTTTATATTACAATAGAACTTTTGAGGCAGTTATTTTTGTTACTTTATATATTGGAGGGATTTTTTTTCTAATTGAAAATTTATGTTTGCTTTTATTATTTAGCTCCAGGTAATTTAGTTTTTAAAAAGAAACAAAACTAAGCTGGCTAATAAGAGTTGCCTATTACGATGACATTTTGAGCAGAATGATCAGATAGAGTTTTAAAAAAAACATTTAGATGACTCTCATTTGTCAAGGAAAAGGTAAGTTTCAATCTTTGATGATAAAGTTTGGGGAGGTTCTCCTATTCTCACCCCTACCATAATGGAATACCAGCAAACCTAAGGTCACCCACATATTTAAAATTCAGCACATGACCTGCTTTGAAAAGCAAGTGTACTTTCCTTTTTTTTTAAAAAAAAGTGGACACAGTGAGTTACAATGTAAGGTTTTTTGTTTTTTTTTTCATATCTATAGAAAAAATGTATCAGCTTAATTTCTTAATTTAGCAACCAACTCCTGGAGGACAGTTTCTTTTCAAATGAGACAATGTACAAAAAGCACAGTGTTCCCGTAAAGGGACGGGACACTGCCAGTTCCCATTTCACATGCTGCTATGCCTGTTTTTAAGGGACAGGGTTTTTTTAAAAAGTACAGCGTAAAGAAAAAGTGATTTGCTTTCCCCCACAAAATGTTGGTAGTTTCATAGTGGGACGTATTAGGTGGCAAAAAGAAACTTCTGAAGTTTTTTTCCCCATGATTTCAGCTGGAGGACGGGAGGTCTTGGATTTACAAAGGCCCTGCTGTTTCAGAAATCACTGCGAGCAAGTGGCAGCATATGAGCTACCTGACAACCTGCTTTTATCTTACTTCCTTTTGAAAAGCGTGGATGTCCTACTTTCTGCAGTATGATAGTAGTCCTGTTAAATTAGATCCAAGGGTTTGACTTTATATTTCCCTGGTTTCTGCGATTTGCAGCCATTTTTTTCTTGAGGCTCTCTTGCGTTAGAAACCCAAGTGCTGTGTTTCCTGGTGCTGATAATGTGGTAGCTACTTGCATCAGAGATGAAGCTTCACCTGACACTCAGGAAGCAAAGATAAGATTCAGCAGGTACAAATTCAAATTGGTTTAAAAGGGAAAACATTGCTTAACTCACTATGTCCATTCTGTAACAAAAGAAGGGTAAGCATTATGGTAAGCATTATTCATACAGTTCTCTGAAGAAACTTCAAGCTTGTGTCAGCCTGTATATGGTCAAGTCTTTATAAAAAAGTCACATTTGTAGAGGTATTTTACCTTTCTAATATATTTTTCCTTAAAAAAAAAAGAGTGAATTTGGCCTCAGATTCTTCTATCCCTTTATATGTGTACTTTGCTTATGTGAGTTAGTCCAGTATAAGGAAAACAGAGAACTGTAAGGTACTTAAAACATGTAAGCACAGGTGTTACTAAGCTTGTGCTTAACTGTTTGTAGGGTTTGGACATCAAAGGAAACACCCCTCCTGCTCTTCTGTTATGAAAATATAGCTGGTGAAGTTACTTGAATAAGCATCTGCCACATGTGGCAGTGCTCACTGAAGGGGACTGGGAAAGAACATAACTGGAAAGCACGAGTCATCTATTTTAACAGAGCTTACCGGTGTCCTTTAGCTAACATTCTGAGATTTCCATGTTTGTTACACAGCTTGAAGCTGCTTAAAATAAGTACTAATGACTACTTTTTGCATCTGTATTCTATTTTTGAAAGTTGATGAGTAACTTGAAAATTTCCATTTATGTGGGTAAACTTCATAAAACCGAGTGGTGTGTGGCAGGAAAACTGGTTTGTTTTGAGCACAGCTTTCCTGTATGTTCCTCTACTAACTTTTTTTATTCACTTCCCGAATTTAAATTGATGTTTATATAGTCTTTTAAAAATAGCTTTCAAACACCAATTTCAAATACCTTTGAATTAATATTAAGTTGGTAGCTAGGGGAAAGTCACTTCTATTTGTGGATAGTAGTTTTTATTTATGGCTCTGGTAGAAAACCTTACTGTAAGTCTAGAAAACGCAGTGTTCTGTAGGACTGAAAAGTTATTTAGGGGGCTTTTATTACCTCAGTGGGACCCACTAAATTTTATGTCAGTTCTGGAACAGGTGAAGGGAAGAGTGAACTATGTTTTTATTTTAAATATTTTTCCCTATATATTGTTATTTTTGTAGATCTTTTTAAAATAAATTATTATATGCTGGAGATTACAATTCCGCTATAATATCCCACAATTCCCCTGTACGATATCAGATTGTTTGTATTGCAAAGAATGTATTTGATAAGTTAATAGGAAAAGTTATTTTCACACTGCTGTTTTTTGTGTCTAGCAATTGGAAATACTTTTCTGATAGAAAATTGAAATTATATGTATATGACCTCATATCTACGTTAGGATTAACTGTCTAATGATTACCCCAGGGCTGCTATAAACTTCTCTAAATAATTTAAGAATTGCCTCTTTTTACTGTTTTAAAGCATTTTTTCTTGTCTTTTTTGGCTGAAAGTAATTTTCCCCTGCTATGGATATAGTATGCTCAGACTTGCGTATGCGCTCTGTTCGGGTTTCAAACTGAAAAAAAATGTATAAAATATGTATAAAGAGAAGTGTAAATAAAATATTTTTAATCTTTAAGCACTTGTGTAAACTTTGTAATACTCAAAAATGTAACGGACCTGGATGACTTCAGAGTTTACTTAGTTAAGCAGCTCTTCAAAACTTATGTTGCAATGATTCTGTAATGTTGTGTTAAAGTTAACCCATCAAGGAAGGCTGGATGTGGTTATACAGACATCAAGCTCTTTTCTTTAGCTGTTTTTTGAAGTCTTCCCGGTTTTAATTGCTGTGGCACATTCATCTGTCTGCACTGCATTTCAAGCTTGAAATAATGTTTGGAGTTGACTTCACTGTTCCATTTGTAATCCAGAGTGAAGGCATTTAACCTGTAAGACTGAACAGCAAAGGCAGCCCGTGGTGTCAGTCAGCAGCCAGGAGAGACTGTTCCCTGCTCTCACCTACACGGAACTGAGGGCTCTGGCATAGTGTGTGTTCATCCCACACCTGGACCTCAAAGTGCCAGGAGTCCAAGTCATGCTGCTTAACATTTCCTGCAACAGGAAGGGGAAACTTCATTTCAGGATTAAAGTGTCAGATTAGAACAACATTCAATACCAGGGAGGGCGAACGGGGTGGAGGGGCAGGTAAAACAGGAGGTTATACTCTTGTTTTCTCAAGCAGTACGATGAAAGCCTTCCTTGTCAGTCCATTGCCACACTTCTCCTTTTCTTTCTCAGTGTTTTTTGGCAAGTCTCTTTCAGATCGAAGCCGCTGGTTTAAAAATCTGCTTTCAAGAATGTTTGAAAATATCTGTGGTCTCTTTTTTTTAATATTGAGTTTGGAAATTGCATTTTAATAGTTCAGATTACTTTAAACTTTATTTGTATGAAGTAAGTTTCCCCCCTACCACCACCTCCTTTTTTTGGTAACTTGTCTTCATCCTACACTGTGTACTATTTAATGAGAGAATTAAATGATGTGGATGAATCTGTGGATGAATCTGTGCTGGTCCCAGTGGGAATTCATCATGTGAAAAAGAACCATCTTTACTCATGTGTCCCCATTTTGGGTTCAAGAGGAGACCAAATGCATGAGACTGACATAGTGGAAGAGAAGATGACACCAGTCTTTTCACACTGTAAATGTTATTTACATTTCTTTTTGCTCACCTTTTTAATTTCCCTTCCCTGTGAAGCAGGTTGTATTTTTTTAAATACCTTTGTTCCAAGTTGTTGTGCTGGCTGACTTGACTTACTTGTTATCACGTATGTAGTTGATTAGGCATATCCAACAAAGTTTCCATTGTTTCACTAAAGAGGGCAAGAGCACTTGCATTTTAATTAATTCATACCAAAATCTCACTTTTTTTTTTTAATATGTGGTCTTGTTTTCTGGCAGTAGTTCAATAATCTGTGTTCACTTGTGTGATAAGAAATTAATGTTACTTTGGCAAGTAACAGTCTTTTTCAGTGAATTCTTTCTAGATTCTTTGATGTAAGTTATCCACCTTTGTTGACTTGAAATTCTTTATTTCAACAGATGTTCCCTCTTTGTTACAGATTGGGGTTCTTTGTTTTGGGGTGGATTTTTTGGTTGGTTTTGTGGGTTTTATTTGGTTTTGTTTGCTTTTGTTTTTTCTGACTCCATTTGCTTCATAATATGGAAAGGCAAAGTGTTGCTTTGGGTGTTGCACAGACTCTGTATCAGTTCTGTACCTTCTGAGTTCATAACATGCTTGTGAACACATGATACCCCACTCAGCCTTTACCCACTCACATCTTGCTGATGGTTCAGTGTCGTCCTTTAACTGAAGTGCCTTCTTGTCCAAGGCAACTTTCTTGGCATGTGCAAAAGCTTCATTCAAGGCGGAGGGTAGGGAATATGTGTAAAGGCAGCTTTAATTTCTTGGTTTAATTAACACTTTCCATTTGTTTCTAGTTATAATGACAGGTGCTCCGGGCAATGTTTACAGGTGAAAGTAAAACTCATTGTGGTGTCTCTTTAAACACCCAGTGACTGGTCAGTCATCTGTCTATTAAAGTCATCTATCCATTGGAATGGGTGCCAGCATTAGCATCACATGCTGAGTGTCAGACATTCTATATGGATGATACGTGGTACTTAAGGAACTAAAAAAATACTCTTTTTGCTGTGTATCTGATGTCTGCCAAAGGTGTCTCCTGGTGATGTCACCTTGGTAGCAGTTCTGCCTTAAGGATAAGTGTTGTTCAGTAAGTGGTGCTGAATTAAATACTTGTTTTCTAATGAGCTCAATGGCTTTAATGGTGAGCCCTTTTACTGCACTATTTAATTTTACCAGACAGATATGTTTGTCTTTGGCTTAAGCTGGCAGCCTCTTTTCCCACAGCCATTTCAGTATGTCCTCAGGCACATTCTAAACATTGGTTTGTTTGGAGATTTTTTGTCCTTAGGCATCAACACCAACCATGTAATTATCTTTTCTGTGTATCATTATTTCCTGTGGAGAATTGTGCATTCTGTGGATCTGTTTATGTGTACTTAATACTACTGATGAGACTTTCTCACTTTACTATCCCTTCTTTGTTAAAAGAATTGCATAATGCATCTGAAACCAAATATTTCCTCCTTGTTTAAATTCCATAGTCTCAGGGGAAAAATTCTAAGGTGGTCAGTGTATTCCTTTCACGTTTACCTTCCCAGGTTGCCAAAGTTACACAAAATGCATGGGATTGTGCTTGTGCTGACACTGGTGTCGATATAAGGCGTGGCTTAAGTGCCTTCTATTATGTTGATATCACATAGTGATGACCTTAATTTTCACTCCTGGAAAGCAGGGAATTGCTGTGCTGTCTTCTTCCACCTCTCAGAAAGCTCTCTTGCCTAATTTATGCCCAGGGAAGAGTCCTTGGTTGGCTGAGGATGTTCCTTAGGGTTTTTGTCATGTCACATGTGCTCGAACTTCTTCCTCTGGCTCTTACAGGTAGTTCTGCAAAGATTTTTTTATCTAACACAGGTGGCAACTTGATACCAAGAACGTTTTTTTAACTCATGAAATCCAAAATGCCATAGTTAGAGAAGACATTTCAGAGGGCAAAACCTTTTTTTTTTTTTTAAACGTGTATGTTACTTCCCTCCCTCATTTGGAGTTCACCTATTGCAATCAGGAAGTTACTATCAAGTGATAACTTTTCCTTTACTGTTTCTCCTGTCAGATTACCCAAAACACTGAAAAGAATTGTGTAGTCAGAAAAAAAAACACAAAAAAGGTGATTAATATAACTAACTGAACTGTAGCTTTTAATTGGATGATTTTTCATGGTCTTAACTGGATCAGTTCCCAACTCTAACCACCTTCTTGGAAGTGTTTTAGCTGATCTCTAAAAGAGATGGATTTTGGCTCATTGCTGTTCTCTGAGAGTAAGGGGAGTGAGACTGACCTCTGTAAGTTAAATAAATACCTAAACCAAGGAAATCTCAGTACAAAATTGTTCACACTCAGATAATCAACCAGCTGTACTCTGCAGAAGTTACAAACCTTACAGGTGATCACAGCTTCTCAGTTTTAGTTTTGTTTTTGCTTTGTGGTGCAGAGATTTTTATTTTTCCCATGGTAAAAATTAATTACAAGAATGTAGGTTTTGCTAAACTTGTTAAACTGGTGTAGGAAGCCATGCTCTCAGGTCTTCAGCCTTGTTCAAAGCAGAACAGAATGCATTAAAGTGACTGGAAAGGTTAACAATTTTCCAGTGCCTTAACTTTTGATGATTTATGCATCTGCTGCAGATGGAAATCATCCAGTATCCTCCAGAGATAATATCTGGAACCAAGCATGCAATTTACCTGGTTCATATTCCCATTCTTCTGTAGCAATGAATTGATCCCTCTGGCTTTTCAATTCATGAAATTACCATCTCTTGATATCTGGTGAATTCACTCCTGTTTGTAGCATCCAGTTCCTGGGCCTGTATAATTCCCTGCATTGTTACGCACAGACAGGAGTAAGAACCTGCTCCATCACACTTGAGAAATGTGACATTTTTTCCATCTGTATAACAGCCAAAGCAAGCTAAGGCATTGTTTTTAACCTGTGCCAGCACCACATTGTACTAATTTATGAGCCTGAAGAGATAGTTTCAAATGCTGTGTTATATGGAAGTAGTTAAAGGTAAAGGTAGTGTTGGTCTGTGCACCACTACCCTTTGGTTCCTACACCATAAGCAGGAAGGGGGGCACAAGCATAAATGGCTTCTCTGGAATGGAAGTAGTAGGTGATAACAAGTGTTAGACATATAAAGGATCACTGATGAATTATATGGAAAGGAAGATCTAGAAAAATAAAAGTTTTTAAGGCTTTTCCCCTCAAAAAGAGTTTTACTTTAGACGGAGCAAGTAAAGTCACAAAACAAAAATCTGCCTTCTAGAGACAATAATAAAGGTTTTTCCCTTACACTCTTCTATTACATCCAGTGATGGTGGCAGCATCAGTGAAGAAGAAATCTGGATGATTTTTCATGGGCTGTTCAGCTGTCTCCCCTCTTGTGCAGGCTCTGCAGCAAATCCCTGCAGAACACCTGCTGCTCTTCAGGTCCCCAGGATCCTGTAAGGCTTCAAGCCCCAGCCTGGCGGCTTAATGGGGAAGCAAATCCTAGTGTTAACAATGTAAGTATGGGCTTCACTACCCCAGTGCATGAATTTTTGCCTGTTTCTCAATACCTTGTATCATGTAAGATGTTGCAGGCAAGGTTAGTGATAACCTGCCATGTTCTCCAGCTGCTCTGTGTGTCTGTGTGTGGTAAGTTCTGTGGACCTCACTGTAACAACTCTCATTGTTTGTGTGGATGCCATTAGAAACGTTAAAATGCAATTTCCGAACAGCAAAAATGAAGACACTAACACATTTTCAGTAATAGATTGTAATAATCGTGTTAAGCTATATGTACATATAGTAAGCATTGTGCTTCTCAGTCACGAGAGAGCTACATCACATGCACTGGTAGAAAGTAAAACATAAAGCCCTTCAAAAAATGACATCCTAGAAGTGTGTTATAAGTAACAAAAGCAACCTCACCATGTAACTGTTTATTAAGGAGGCAGAACAGTAAAAGAAGGAAGGGGTACCTTTAATTGAAAATTATTTGGTAGACCTAACAATTGTCATTTAGGTAGATAATATACCACATTTAATGTATATATTTATGAAGAGAAATTTATAGGCAAATGAGGTAAAGATATTCACATCATCTTGCTATGAAATTAAGGATTACTGTGAAAATAATTTTAAGGTAAAAAAAGTTGATGTGTTAAATATGTAAAGACTGGCAACAAATGCAAGACCTTTCACCTTTTGGTCTCAGTTGATTTCCAGAATGTATCCTCCTCAACTGAAATCTGGGGTGCATTTGAGTTTTGAAAGGAGCTGGGCTTTGTTGTGGTGGGTGCTTACGGGCATCAGAAAGGTGTTTGTGTTCTCACTGCTGCTGGTAGTACCTGTCTGTGCTTGAGGAGGCATCACTACACCACATACCTCTGTTGGTGGTGCCAACAACTTGTTAACAGAAGAATTACTCACTGGAGCTGGAAGAAGTAATTGAAAAATGTGGAACCAGAGCTACTGATGGCTGCAGTAAGAATTTGAGTCGGGGAAGGAATGTTTGGGTGTTTAACAATGATTAATGAAATGAAAATGTATGCAGTTGGATTACACCCGGTTTTTTGCGTGATGTGTTTCTCTTTTCTACCTGTCCCTTGTCTTAGAATATAGAATCTTTACTTGAAGAGCACTGAGTATATTTTGGATGCTGTCAAAATGTGACAAAGCTGTTGAGACAACAGGTGCCAAAATTCAAGTCCTGGTTTACCCCAGATGTGCGTACAGTAAAGACACTGCAGCAGTTAAAGGTAGGTCAGTGGGAAAGCACAGAACTCTGCAATGGCATTTGTCCTTAATGTTCAGTTTTCTTTCTGAATGTGCAACTTCAGACCTCATAGCTGCCAACAGATCATATCTGACAAATGTTGAGAAATTATTCACTTCAAATAATATCAATAAATATAAAAATCTATTCAATGCTTCCTTTTATTTTTCAAGTTAGGAAGTGAACAAAGTAGAAAGGATGAAAGACAAGTATTATGGATATGCAAACTGCTCCCCCTTCACAAAGGTACCATGAAAGGTCCATCATCACACACCTCTATAAAAGCCAGTTCAATTGGCTGCTTAACACATACATGCTAAAAGTGACAGGAACGTGAGAAATGGATCATGTGCTTTGGAGACCAGCCTGAAAAGTGTGTACCTGCCACGTCACCTCTGACTGAGCTTTGTGTGGAGCGTTTGGAGTACCAGGCTCACAGTGTTGGGTGGGCTGCTTAACTGAAGGTTGAGTTTACTGGAGTCTTTGTGGTTGTACATTTTCTATTAAGTACACATTTTCAAAAGAACTTGATGGATCTGCAAAACAGCAGTCTTTCAGCTTAAAACACAGCACAGACAAAAAGCTGTAAGAGGCAGAAGAGCAGTTTATTTTGTAAAGACATAAAAAATAAATCCTAAACAGACTGGCAAAACTGTAGTGGCAAGTCCTGGTATTTAAAAAAGTAATTTATTTTAGGGAAAAAAGGTGCATGGAAAAACATGGGATTTTTTGTTTGTTTTAATATGCAAGAGGTTTTATCATGAAGGAGAATTTTCCAATGATCAGTGTGAGTAGATAACTGCACTGATATTTTATGTGCAGATGTTACAGACTTGCATTTTAACAGTAATGTGCAATAAGTCTGTTTTTTTCTATTCTTAGAAACGTATGGCAAATAACTGTAAATGTATTGCTAGTAAACAACTGATTTTATTTTCCTGACAAAAAAATAGACCATAAACAAGCAATCTAATGCATTATGAAAGCTCAGACCATAGTGGCTAAGGCAAAGGATTAGAGATCAAGTTTCTTAAATTCTATTTTTGCCTGGGCTGACATAGTTTACGAACTGTGGCAACATTTTCAAGCTTCTCTGAGCTGCAGCTTTTTAAAGGAAATGTCTTTCATGAATGTTTAAAAAAGCCAGTTATCAAGGAGAGAGAAAAATACTGGCATGCAAAATAAAACTGAAATTTGGTAGAGGTTCTTACGTTAGAAACAGCTGTGAGCCAATCATACCAAAGCTCTTTATCCCATGGCCTCAGCAGCAGAACCTTCAGCTCCTTTTTAAGCCTGTCTGACAGTGTTTTGGACTGTGCATAATCCATTATGGCATATTATCCTTGTCCCAGGGAAATTTTGCAGAGACAACCTCCTCCAGCATAAGAGAACAATGCACCTGCATCAAAGCTAAGATATTTGTATTGTTCTTCTCTGTAAAGGTTTTGACATTCTTTTTAGTCAGTCATTTCAATAATTTTAAAGATTAACTTCTACATTAAAGAAAAAAATGCACCAAAGATGCCGGAGCTAATAAAATTATGTGGATTAAAAAATTTCCTGAAATAACCACTTGTTCTTCAGATATTTATATCTATGTTGCATAATTGTATCAATAATTGCTGTATAGCCACTGAATATAAATTGATAACAAAAATACGTGTTTGTAATATATACACCATTGTATGTACTGAAGCAATTGGAATTTTCTTTACTATTCACATATCAAACATAGGAAGTATTTGAAATATTCTTATGTCTGTCCTCTAAAATAAAGTGGGGAACAGACAGTCCTGCCCCCAGCCTGGAACTTAAAATTTGGTTGAGGCCTAATCAAAGCAGGCACTGTTATTCACGTGGGTGCCACCACTCTTGCATGCTCTCCTGTCATTTTGAGCTTTCAACATTTTCTTTCTCTAACTCCTCAAGAATTAATAAAATGCATCAAGAAATGTGACTGCTTTGCTCACTGTCCAGTCACTCTCCATACACTCATAAAACTGTCACAAAATGCTACACTTGCCTCACCCTGGCTGTTTATATTCCACAAATACTGCATAGTGCAATGGGGAAAGGGGACCATTAGTGTTCTTCACTCACTGGTCACTTATGTACATTTTAGGTATAACTTCCTTGCTAAAGAGGAAATCTTTATAACCAAATCTGTAATGAAATATCATTATTTTCTGTTATCCTGTGGTTTGAGTACTGAAGCTCATCTCGTACCATTTGTTCCTTATATTTCTGCTATCCCATTAACTTGCAAGCAGCCTGTTGAGAAGTTTAGCCCAGTTCTGCAACACAGTGGCTAAACATCCCCATTAGTATGGAGAATACTTGTTTCTGCTGTAGCTACTTCTATCAGAAAGAGACTGCAGTAAAGAAATGGAGGAATTTTCTCTAAGTACAAATAACAAAATTATCATCGCAAAGAAAATGTAAGATTATATAAATGTGCTTATTTCATCTGTCTCTCCACAATGCTGCTTCTGATAAACTGCCAACCATATTCTTAAGATGCTTTACATTCTGCATAAAAATTACTTTAATAATGCTTTCCAGAACTAATAAGGTGCTATTCTTCATAATCTAAAATCAGTATAGACTGTTCTAAATCGTTACAATATTTTTGGAACCTGAAAAAAAAATAAAGAGAGGATCCATGTTATTTTCTTGGTGTTCTTACATGTTTCAGGAGTGTAGGCTTCTCTCCCAGTGCTGAGGAGAAGGTGGTGAATGGTTGGACTCAAAGATCTTAAAGGTAATTTTCAACTTAATGATTCTATGATAGAGTGCACTTCAAAGTAAAATTCAGGTGCTCTGAACCCTCTGATGGTGCCTTGTCCAGTCCACAGTGAGGCAGGAGAGGCTACTATGAAGTTTCAAAAGTCAGGCAGCCTGAATCAACACAAGTCCTGATGGAACAGCTCACCAGCAGAACTGTGATGGCAAGGCTATGGCACAGCCTATGGGAACCTCCATTTTCCATATATAACAGTAAATCTAAACAGAGGATACAGACTAATGTTTGCAAGTATGTTTGTGTTTTAAGCTTCAAGTTAATTTTTCACTGCTACCTAAAAACTGACAGTATTCAGTAAAAGCAAGGTACTTGATTGTATTGAAATGTGGTGTTATGTGACCAAGATAAGTATGAGGATAGATACCTTCTAAAATGTTAACAAGCACCAAGATCCATGTAACTGGTCAGAAAATGATGATATGTGAACATAAAGTAAGTCACTTCATTAGATGGACATTTTATTGCTAATGTGTTTGTGGCCTTGGCATTGAGTGCTGTGGAAAATCATTAAACACACTAAAAGGTGGAAACCCCTGACCAGAAAATCAGAGGAAACAAATAAGCCGTTAATTAACTGGCCATATGAGAACAGATTTCCCATTATTTAAACCAGAACAGAATATTGCCTTGTTTTACCACAGAATAGTGCAGGTTGGAAAAGACCCCTAAGATCATTGTGTCCAACCTTTGGCTGATCACCTTGACAGCTAGACCATGGCACTCAGTGCCACATCCATCTGTTTGCTGAACACATTCAGGGATGATGACTCTACCACCTCCCTGGGCAGTCTGTTCCAAGTCCACTATCTGACAGGAATTTAACACTCATTATTTCTGATATTCATTTCCCACTTAGTAACGTGACATCATGGGGTGTATACAAGACCCTTCCTTGCAGCAGATGTGAGTGAAAAAACTTGCACCTGTCCAACTCAATTGAGGGAGCTGGGAGATGGCATGGGATGCAGAGAACAAGGAGCGTAAAAGTACAGAGAAAAGGGTACTTGCTTTTTTTTTTTTTTAAATTTAGTGAGATTAGAAAGGCAGAGAACCCAATCCATACACTTATCCCCATTGTGCTGGCTTTGGCAGGGGAGGAGTTAACTTTCTTCACAGTGGCTGGTTTGGGGCTGTGTTTTGGATTTGTGCTGAAAACTGTTGATAATGTAGAGATATTTCAGTTATGGCTGAGCAGTGCTTACACAGAGCCAAGGCCTTTGCTGCTTTGTCTATTGTCATGCTGGCAGGAGACTGGGGGTGCATGGGAGGTTGGGAAGAGTCACAGCAAGGACAGGTGACCAAAGGGATCTTCCAGACCATGTGACATCATGCTCAGTATATAAAGCTGGGGCTAGGAAGGAGGGATGGTGTCTCTCTTCCCAAGTCACTGTTATGTATGATGGGGCCCTGCTCTCCTGGAGATGGCTGAATACCTGCCTGCCCATAGGTAGCAATGAATTAATTCCTTGCTTTGCTTTGCTTTTGTGTGAGCAGTTTTTGCTTTCCCTATTAAACTGTCTTTGTCTCAACCCTGAGTTTTCTCGCTTTTACCCTTTTGGTTCTCTCTCTGTTCCTGCTGGTGGGGTGTGTGGTGCTTAGCTGCCAGCTGGGCTTGAGCCACAGGAGTGGTTTGTATACTGAGAATGATATCCTGTGGTCTGGAATATCCCCTTGGTCAGCTGGGGTCACCTTCCCTGCCTGTGTCTTCTCCCAAATTCTCATTCACTTCCAGCTCCCTCCCCAGCCTGGCAATATGAAAAATGGAAAAGGCCTTGGCTCTGTGTAAGCACTGTTCAGCCATGACTAAAATATCTCTATATTACCAACACTGTTTCCAGCACAAATCCAACCCACAGCCCCCTACCAGCCACTGTGAAGAAAGTTAACTCTTCCCCTGCCAAACCCAGCACATCCATCCCAATTACACTGGCAGTGAGACAGAAGGGCAGTGAAGCTGGTGGAGGGTCTGTAGCACAGGTGTCCTGTGAGGGGCAGCTGAGGGAGCTGGGGCTGTTCAGCCTGGAGAAGAGGAGGCGCAGGGGAGATTTTATGGCTCGCCACACCC
>WBMV01004057.1:945301-996484 GCA_013396655.1 Campylorhamphus procurvoides
TGTGTGCTGTGATCCCGGGCTATGATCCCGGGCTGTGTGTGCTGTGATCCCGGGCTGTGTGTGCTGTGGCCGCCGCTCCCCTTTCGCCCCTGCCATTCCCATTCCCATTCCCCAAAGGGCCGACCCCGCCCCGCGCACCCCGCGCCAGCCCCGCCCCGCCTCGTGACGTCACCGCCGTGACGTCACCGCCCGCCCGGCGCCGCCATGTTCAAGGTGAGGGAGTCGGGGATCGTCCCCCGCTCCGGCCTTCCCTCCGTGCATCCCCCATCCCTCCCTCCATCCCTGCATCCCGGCCCCGCTCCGCCCGCAGCGCCCGGGGGATCCTGTCCCGGAGCTCCCAGGGGCTGCTCCTCCTGCTGCTGCCGGGCCGCGGTCCCTGCACGGCCGCGTCCGCGCACCCTGAGAGGGGCCTGAAAGTCACTTCGAAGTGACAGCCCGGGGTGCAGAGTCTGCCTGTGGTGCCTGAGGGCTGGGCAGGGAGAGCTGCGGGAAGCGCGGCCCGCGGGTTCTGTCGGGCAGGCCTCCGGTGCGAGGAGCCCCAGAGCCCTCCAGGCCCAGAGCAAGCGGTGTGTTTCTTTCCGGTCGGGTTGCTGGCACGGCTGCCCCAGAAGCAGGAGGGTTTTTTTTAAAAAAAAAAAAAAAAACAACTAAAAAGGTGATGCTCGATTCGTGGTATTCGTTCTCCTGGGTAGTATTTTCTGTGTAAAATACTGATAGTATACGTCAATATACTAAATACACTAATATATCCTAAATATCATCGTCATGGCTAGGCTTTGCGAACGAAGATTTGGGAAGGAAAATCCTAAAGATACTAATGTAACTAAAACACAAGTTACATCTTAACACGGGGAAAAACTTCTTTCCACTGGGGGTAGCAGAGCACTGGAACAGGCTGCCCAGGGGGGCCGTGAAGCCTCCCTCTCCAGAGAGATTCCAAACACACCTGGAGGTGCTCTGATGTCACCTGCTCGTGTTCTGATGTCACCTGCCCTAGATGATCCTGCCTTGGCAGGGGGGTTGGACTGAGTGATCCCCAGAAGTCCCTTCCAACCCTGACAAGTGTGTGGTTCTGTGATACTGATCTGCTGAGCAGCCTAGACCTGCTCTGCTCTTGTCCCCGCTTCTTTTTTCTTGTTGTACATTAATGTGGCAGGTGCTGGAATTCCTTCATGAGGATTTTATCTTTGAATTACTGACAGTTCCATAATTGATATTGAATTGTCATTAAAGGGGTTATGTGTGAACCTATGGGTTTAGGCACTATGCATAATACTATTACCTTTATACACTGAGGTTAGGCAGATTTAGGTGCTTCAGGCCAACCTGATTTTATGCCTCTAAGAGCAAAAGGGGAAGGTGGCTTTTTGTCCTTGATATTCATGCTTCAGCAACAGGAGTGCTCAAGATTTTGGGGTTTGGTTTTATGTTTTTATACTTGTGGTTGAGAAATGGGAGGAAGAATAGAAAAAGAAGAGAAAAATGAAGCGGCTTCATACATTAGGACAAATATCAGCCTTCCCAGAAGTATACTCAAGGGGGCTTTTTCCCCTTTTCTTTTTTCCTCCCTTTTTTGACAGTGACAGTAACAAGTAAATTGAGAAACCACAGACTAGAGGAAAAAAAAGTTCTACTTAATCTTTAGCTCTTTGTTCCTCTGTTTGTTTGAGAACTAATATGGTATTTATGCTTCCCAAAGACATTTTTAGTTAAGAATCAGTTAAGAGTTAAGAATCTCTTGCTTTGAGAAAGACACTAAAGCAAGACAATAGAAGATGAAATATCATGGGTTTTTTCCCCTCCTGCTTTACAATAGGATTTGCTCATCTTGTGTCTGAATATAAAGTTGAATTCTGTAGCTAGAGAGAGGAGTGAGCATAGTATCTTTTTTACTTACAGTAACTGCAGAGCATTGCCAAGAGAAAAGAAAGTCGGGTCTACTCTGTCGTTACCAATGGGATAGCTGTAAGACAGGCAGGCTGAACACACATCTCGGTCTGTCAAAATGCTTATTTTAGTAATACATGGTTAGTACAGAATTAAGAAATGAGATCCTAAAGGGAATTTTTGAAACAAAAAGTGCCTTGGCTGATCTTTCATACTCCCAAATAAATATTTTCACGTGTGCAATACTTCAGCACCAGTTCTGTCTGTCCCATAAAGTAGCTGATGTAGAGGACCATTACAGTCTGTCCTGAACAGCACCTTTAAGGAGAGATTCAACTTTCACTTTTAGTGGTTAATTTCATTTTGTTAAAAGTAAAACAAGTGAAAAAGGTCTACATTTCAGTATCGTGATGGTATAAATGGTTGACATTTTCAGCCTGAGTAGTTCTATGATCGCTGATACCTGTTTGTGAAACCACAGTGCTTCCATTTTTGTGATCTGCTGTTTGTGTCATTGTATAAGAATTTCAAATATTTAAAGTATTTGGAATTACTGTTTCTACTGTTGATACTTAGCACCATTTAAACTGTTTGAAAACATATTTCAGACTGATATGCATTTAGATTTTTGCCTTTTCAGTGACAGAACAATTTTGCAGAGAAAAAA
Organism: Campylorhamphus procurvoides; assembly: GCA_013396655.1. Classification (NCBI taxonomy): domain Eukaryota; kingdom Metazoa; phylum Chordata; class Aves; order Passeriformes; family Dendrocolaptidae; genus Campylorhamphus; species Campylorhamphus procurvoides. The sequence continues at coordinate 947,856 of WBMV01004057.1, forward strand.
GGAAAGATTGAGGAAATAAACTCTACAGTTATTAATGGTTAGTAGCATTTGTGTTTTTTGTCTTGGCTAATGGAAGTATGTGAAAAGTGTTTAAACAAACACTATTAAAGATTATTCTTGTCTTTCCTTGGCTGTGAAACAGCTGGTCCACTCATTGTGATGTTTCATTTATAGTGCTGTAGTAATGCATCCATAAATTCAAATAAGGAAAAACTTCCATTTTAAGCAAGTTTTTCCATACCTTTTGACCCATCAGACCCCTTACGTCTTCCTGAAAAGCAATCCTGTGACCTACTTCTTGTGTGCTGTTTCTGTACACACAAATGAGAAGGAAGTTTGGCAAATGTATAGGCTGATTTTTAGTTTGAGGAGTGTCTTGGTCACATTTAATAAACATTCCATCTGCAAAGCAGTGGAAGAAAGTTAAGCTGCGAATGCTTATCTGCAAACAGTAAGCTGTTGTGGTGTGGATAATTTTAAAGCTATTTTCTAACAGTTCTGCAATGGCCAGGAAGTTTCAGAGCAGTTGTCCTGTGGCAAGGACAGTTACCATCATCACAGCACGAAGGACATACTGGTCTGACCAAGGCTTCAGTTTCACAAGCAGCTAGGTCAGTGCAATGGACCCTTCTATTTCTGAAAAGGTACAGGGTTTGCTGCCTCCTCCTTTTTCATCCCCCCTTCCCTGGCCACACAGTTCCTCTGGTGCTCGTTCAACTTGCTAAGCCCGCACAAAGCTCTCCGCTTCTTTTTCAGGACTGATCTTTTGCCAAACTGGCGAGGTGAAATAGCCTCACAGTGGAAGCATCCGGTCACCAAAGCTAGGGCAAGGTGAGCAGCAGGACTTCTGGGAGCCAGTGCTGGAGCAGAGCCAGATGGTTCCAGTTTGGTGTTACATCCACTCACCTGTAACCTGATACAGCAAAGTACAGGCTGTTGTAACTGCATTTTTCCCTGAGCAGTAACAAGGAATATGAGACATTGAAAGTTTTCCCATTTGAACCAACATTTCTGGAGTTACACTTTGCTGATGATAAGGATGAGCAGTTGTTGGAAAATGCTCACTTGGCATTCTGGATTTGCTGCGCAGCTACGGTTTTTATCTTCTGGTTTTTAAGTTGAAGCAGACTTTGCCATTAAAAAAATACAGTTTAGTGTAAGTCCTCAATATCTGGAGAATTGTATCCGCCTTATTTGTGATGCTTGTGTTGTGTGACTGGATTCAATCTGAAGTATTCAAAAACCGTGAAGTAATTCATGTTTCTCAGAGAAAAGTAGGAGACATTCCTAAAATTCTTAGAAAGCAGTGATTATGGTCTGATATGTTCAAGTGTAGGTCTTATTCTTTTCTCAAATCTAGCTGCGTATATTAACTAGAAGTAAAATGCTGAACCTTTGGGTACTAACTATGAAAAAATTGAGGTGTTGTGGGCATTCACAAAGTTGTTTATAATATAAATATATTATTAGTATTTATACTGAGAAAGTTAATAAAAATTGTGTTTCGAATGAGAGGAAATGAGATGTTTTTATGAGATGAAAACTGGTGAGATTAGCACTTATATTTATTTAGGCTTTTCCAAACACCATCTGAATAATTTAGGTGTTACCATTTGTGTGCCTTGGATTGTGTACTGCTGACCCCCCTTTCTCCTAATTTCTAAGCATCTTAATATATCACTTTTTACCATATAGAGGTACATAAACATTGTCTGCGTGGATGTGTTCACATGTTGCCATTTTGTTGGCACCTAATGATGTCCTTGTCTTCCTATAACGTTTCCAGGTAATTCGGCTGGGGGCCACCCCTGTCAGCCTGAGCTTGCTCTCTGTCCAGGTTTATGCTGCTTCTTCAGAGAAGACTTCCAAAAAGGAGTTGCTGAAAGTTGAGGAGGTAAATGTGGTTAGAGCCTTAGTGCTCTTCTATCTAAAGAATTCTGGAAGATGTTATATTTTGATGTGTGAAAGCATTTAGGTGCATCTCTTCACCTTTTGTATTTTTGCCTTTAAATTTGCATCTCAATTTTCCATGATAGAGAGGTTATATAGTTCTGCTTCTTTTACCCTGGGTATTGCATTTGATATCCTTCACTTGACAGTGTCAGGCTTGTTTGTGTTTAAGATCCTTTTCCTACGTTAAAGCCTTTTGTTCTTCATTCATAAATTACATTTTCATATTTGTAGATTTTCTTGTGGTCATATTTGAAATCCACAGGAATATTTTATTTGCTTTTTATGCAGATAACACCATTTATTTTTTACTTGAAGTACTGTTAGCAAAGTCTAATAAAATTCCTTTTATGTTCTTTGCTAAAACAGCAAATGTTTCATTTCTATAAATATCTTTCTTTTATGTTCAAATTTCTTGTCTGGCAGTGTTTTGGATCTGCTATACTAGCGTACAGAATTTTGTCAGTTTTACTTTCTTTACAGCATTTGGACCTAAGCAGCAACAAATACAATAAGTAGTAGTAGTAAATACCTGTTATCTTTATAGTTCTCTAAGATGTTACAAACATCTTGGTTGTATCACAAGTAGAGCTTTAAAAACCCCTGCCAAACTATAGGCTCATCAGCTTTGTTACATAGGCTTTTAAAAGCCTCCAACATTAAAAAAATTAAAACAAGTAGTTCATAACTAAATACAGCTTTGTATGCATGATAGTGTGTAGTTGTTTAAAAATCTTGAGTACTTCAATCCTGCACTTCCCCTGCTGTGAGTCAGTGCTGAGGCAGCAACGTGCACTTCCCTGTGTGCTGGATAATTGGTTTGCCCATCAGCTCCAGCAAAGCACAATGTGCAAGCCATGGAGTTTTGGCTGCCTTGCTTGCCATTTACAGAGAGTTAGTTCGGATCACTACTGTGTCAGCCGTCTCCTTGCATAAAACATATGGGACTTGCCTTATCTCTGAGGCTTGTTCCAGACATGGCTGTTAGGTTGTCCAACAGGATCCAAGTTCAGCTTGTGGCTGTGATTGCAGGGATGACCAGGTTAGGGAAATGAGACTGAAAATGCTTGTCTTTTAAGGTATTATGAAAGTCCAGCTGCATGAGTTACCAAATTATTGGACAAATTCTATGTCATTATATATTTTGCTGTATTTAGCTTTTTTGTTATGATACAGATACAGGTTTTTTCCAGCTTATCATGAAAAGAGGGCTAGCTACACTTTGATGCAACAATATTTGTAAACATCAGTTTATAATAAACCACTAAATGGAATATAAATATGGTATGAAATGTAACCTTTTTCCACTAAACATCAGTATGGTATATAAACTGCTAGAAATTTTAACAGATTTTGTTTTGATCTGAACCTTACTCTTCATCTTCAACAGTATAGGCTTTGGTCTTTATTTTTAATGGAATACAATTTTAAATATGTTTAGGTAATTTTCGTAAATGTCATGCTAAACCCTAAATAGGGTGATTTAGTATTTATTATGTGAAAATGGCCTTTGCTGGTTACAGTTCCTCCTTGCTCAGCCCCAGGGTGCTGTTAATGCTGTTGGTTGCTGATGTGGTTAATGACCACAGTGTAGGGACATTGTACCATTTTCCTGCTCAGTAACAAACAGACACATTTCTATCGGATGTTACCTTTGTTAGACGCTGCTCCAGCTCTTTAATGATGTCTTGTGTGAGTATAGAAAATGATGGATTGTGATTTCTCATACATTTACTCTGTTAACTGGGAGCCAGAAGTGATGATTAAGGCAAGAAACATTTTTCACAATTACGTTTTGTGTTCTTATTAAACTAGTTTAATATTAATTTATAACTTGTGACTTGGATCATATAGCAGCTATGAATGAATTGCATAGCAGTTAGAAGTCATCTTCATCATAATTATGTACTGTATAATTAAACTTTGCTCATAATGGTTGTCTCACAGCTGTGTGAATTTTTATTATGCATTGTTTATGTAGTATTACGTAGTAAGCACAGTGTTAGGTATTCTCTCCTTAGACTGTTCATGCCCTCAAGACCTACTTGCACACTTACACCTTTGTTTTTAACTTCTTGTTTGCTAATATTCACAGCTGTCACTCTACTCCTCCCCAGCTCGTGAGACTAAATATGTGGAGAATCCACAAACTGAATTGGAAGAGGGGGTTTCACGTCTGCGGCGTGCTATGGAGCCATACACAGCCTGGTGTCAGGTATAATGGTTTATATCAATCTGGTACTGACTCAGTGATAAGTCAAGCTGGGATTGTGATTTCTTTTTCTTCCAGAGATGGAATTAACAAGTAGCAGCAAAGTGAAAGCTGATAGATGTAAAAGCATTTTTCAAAAATGCTGAATTACTTAAAGTTTTCTTCACTACTTAAAATTTTCCACAGATCAAGTCATAGTTTACTCCTTTCTCACACAAAACCAGTTATTTCTTTCTGCTAACTTACTGAACCAAACCCCTGCATTTTTTGCATTTCATCTCCCTCCAAAAGAATTAAAATCAACTAAAGCATAGAATTGTTATCTGAAATTAACCTTATGCTTAAATAGATCTAGGAATGTCTCGCTTTGGTACTGTCCTGTGGTTGAGGAACATAGGAGAGTGCTAATCAGATCTGCAGTTTCCATGCTCAAGGAGAAAGCCTTAAATTATCAAGTGGTGTGTTTTGGAGTAGTAATGCTGAGTTGCCCTCACTGCAACTGTGACAAAACACAAGTTTGCAAAAAATAAGTCAGTATTTGCTGAACTGGCAGTGGCAAACCTAATCTTCAGACTTTACCCCAAAACTTTCATACATATTTTATTAAGTAATATGTTTATAGTAAACAGTCATTAAATACAAAAATAGTGTCTGGAGCACAGAAGAAAACCAAGAGCTTTGCAGTCAAGGCCTAAATTGTTGGTATTAGATTGCAAAGTCCTAGGATGGCTTTTTGGCTCTTTCCTGACACAGCAAGTGTTGAGGCCTACTTTTGAAGCAAGGGCACCCTTGCCATCTGGTTGCCTCTTGGCAACTTCAGGCAATTCTCTACCTTGGCCTCTGGCTGTTGTGAATCCTCTTAAGCTGCAAACTGTTTGCCCAGTTCTCCATAGAACCAAGCTGGTCAGATCAGGGTGTCCTTTCTGCCTGGAAGGTCCTTGTGGTAGTACTAACCTCCTTTAGCAGCAATGAAACATTTTCTCAGAGGTACTCAGTGTTACTCAGTCTAGTGCTGTGTTTCTAAAGTGCCACCAGCAGGAGCACTGGCTGCAGTGTGGAAGGTGAAGGAGGGTTTTTCACAGGGTAGTTAAAGGTGTGACTTCCTAGAACACATGGGTTCTGTTTGGTTGCCTGTGGTAGCCTTAACGTTAACTTTAATCTCAAATGAAATTTGAGAGCAGGTTAGTCACCCACTAGGACTGACTGCAGGTAAGCCTTGAACCTTGTTTTATGTCTCGCTGCCTGTTGTCATCCTATTTGTTTGGGTTTTTTTGTCTGTGTGGTGATCATTTACATGAGATGTGCTCTTCTGCTCCCACACAACATGCCACTTCCTGGCAGTGGTTTACTGACTCATTTTATGAAGTGGGCATGTCAGCTTTATGGGTTTGGGATAATCATGCTTGCTTAACTGTAGTCAGAGGTAGCTTTGATTTTACACCACCCCCACTCCCTGCTATGTTGAAGAAAATAATATCGAAGTGTGTCTCCGTTGCCTTTAAAAATAAAAACATAACCTGGGATAATGAGAATAAAATCATTTCTGTTCATATATTTTTACTTTTTCAAAATTACTTAACTGTAATGGAAATTCAGTTCAAAACTCAGATGTAGAAATGAGCCAGTGACAGAAGCTGTTCAGCTGTGACAGAGGATCAGACTTAGTCTCTGGGGTCTTCTTAAATTGACTTCTAGTAAGACCGACATTCATTTAGGCTTACATCACGTGTCAAGCGCTAACACTTCTATTTTCATGACAACTTGGGGTTTTCTGTGTCACTCTTGCCAGTGTGGAAATGAAAGTGCTAAAAATATTATCGCCATGTAGTATTCTGAACAAATTTTTTCACTTCTGCACAGATGCATCATAGATGGAATTGCAAGACCATTCTCTGCTTTATCTTTGGGCATGTATTATAAGTTTGTTCCCTAATTTATAGACAGCCTCATGCTGTCTCTCTGAATGATTATTAGCATAAATAACAATTAACAGGGTCCTTTTTATTGAGATTTTTTTTTTCCTCTTTTGATAAAAGACAATATGAATTCTTCTACTTTCTACATATTCTCAGTCTGAAAAAAATTAGAACTAGTCTGTGGGGTTGATGCAGAGTTCATTGATTTACTTCGGGCATTGTATGGACATCTCATTTTCCAAGTCACTTCAGAAGTGCAGTTTTGTTAGCCCAAGATAGTCTCCTGGAAAGTGGAATTCATCACCTTACAGAGTGAGTCATGTACCCCTGTGAAGTGCAAGGAAGGATTTATGGCAGTGTTGGACTTCCCTGCTTCACATCACCTCAAGTATTTTTGCAACACCTATGTACACTGAGAAACCTGATCTAATCCTGAGTTTCAGCTACTTGATCTTAATAAAATATTGAGGTTGAGGTCTGCATTTTGAAGTATTATATTTCATCTGTGTCCAAAGAGTACTTTGAGAAAAATCCGCAAGTTATGCCAAATGTAACGTTGCGCAAGCGTAGCCCTACAAGGGAAGGGAATAAAAGAAGTTATTTTAATGACACAGCACTTTTTTGTTTTTCCTGTTTTGAGTTTGTTTTTCTTTCTTTCTTTCTTTGTCAGGTCATTTACAGTCTATAGTTAATATTTTACTTAGGTGGTATCTATTTACTGTTGTTCTCTTTTTTTTTTTTTTTTAGGATCTTTATGCCAAAGCTATGCCCAATTTAGAAAAAGCTGTTGAGCATGGTAGAGGTAAATCAGCTTAGTTTTCTTAACTAGCAATTTAAAATTCAGGACTGTACTGTATCTTCTGTTAAAGAGAATTCCAGTAATCGTCATTATATGTATAATTTCTAATGCATTTTAGACTACTTTATTTGCACTGTGTATCTGTTTAAAATTCCTTTGTGGGTCACTTATGACACTACATTTCTAAACAATTAAAATCTGAGACCAGCATCCATGTTTATCAATGTCACTAAAAATTAGTGATAAAGGAAAATAAGGCAAAAATCCTTGTAATTTATTTATTCCCAGCCAATAGTATTTGCAGGACCCAGCCTCATAGCTGAAACTTCCTGTAATGGTTATAACTTGTTGCAAGCGTTAGGTCTTTTGTTTGTAATGTTTAGCCTTTTCATTTTGGTTTACTTCCATGGATCTCCAAAGAATTTTGAATTAATCCAAAAGAATTTGTATTTGTTTTTATTTTTGTAAGCATCCTTTCATAATTAGGCTTACCAGTACTGAGCATGAATGCTATGTAGAGCTCATTTCAGATACTGCACCTCTTTTCCTTCAACTTAGCAGTCTCAGTCTTTTGAACTTATTTGTATGGAAGATTTTTCACAGTTTTCTGTTCCCCATTGGACTCCCATCTTGGAGTGAAGTTTGTTTATGCTGTGTTTTTCCATTGTGCCATGATTCGGTTTTTGTACGGTGTTTTACTGAAACTAATTCTTGTTAACATATAACTGTAAAATTCCACTTTGGAAAGGTTTTTAGTGCTAATTTGAAAAAGATATGATTGAGATGCAAAAGAGCAAAAGCTTCTCTGAAAATTGGTGAATACAATACAATGTTCGGTTTCATTCATGGGTCACTGGAGAACATCTCAAAGGCTTTGAATTTTATGCCAGCAAGTCTAAAATGGGCATGATAGTTAAACGTGTTTTGATAACTCTTTGTGTTTTGTAACAATTGCCAGTGTGTATTGATGATTCCTTATCACAAACTCACTTTCACATTACATTAAAGCACTTTGTTCTGACTTCTTTTCAGAGGGCTATGAATTTCTCCAAAAGCCCCCTGCTGGATTTTATCCAAGACTTGGTGTGATAGGTTTTGCTGGAATTATTGGATTGTTCCTTGCTAGAGGTAAGCGGGAACCTTTTGAACTGGTTATGTTAAGATTTGGGAGAACTAATTTATTTGTGGATTTTAGGGTACTAATTTCTAATTGTGATAGTGAGATCTGACTTAAATGTACAAGTGTGTTTCTACAATGTTCCCCAATTATAAAGAAACTTAATCAATAACCACCATTTATTGCTTTAGGAATGCTATATTTGTTACTGGAATCTAGTCTTCGATATTTCCCAGTTCTAGCTTAATATGACAAAAATGAGAAAGGATTAGTTTTGGGGTTTTTGACCTAAAAATCCCTTTAATTATTTAAGTTATTGATCACATATGTTACTGTAGAAAACTACAGGGGAATGAATTATGGTGAAATACAGGGGTTCCTGAACTATGATAGGTGTCCAATCAGTTGTATATTTAAGTTCCTTGTGTGTCCAGGCACAGAGCTGCTGCAGGTGGTGATATTCAGCAAATAGACTTGTGAATTCCAGGTATACTATAGATACCTGCACATTTTGCACTAGAGAAAAGTTGCACAGGTAATTTCATCACACTTATTGAAGAAATTTTTATGCTTTCATAGAAAGAAGCATTAGTTTAAGATATTTTAATTGTGAAAAAGTATCTTGTGTTTGTGTTGAGGGATTCTTAATGCAGTGAAATGAAGTAACACAAGAAGAAAACTTGCAGGTAACAACTGTAAAGTTGTAGAATTAAAATACTAGTGGGAATTTCCTTTGGATAAAAATATACCTTTGTGAGGCCTGAATGTATTGAACAAACTGTAAATGGGTGCTTGACTAGAAATGGAAAGTATTCTGTGAATATATGCACTTCTCAAAAGATTTAATTTTCTAGTGGTTGTAGTGAAAGAAGTATTTTTGGGTTTTTCTTGTATATTTTGTTAAAATGAAATCAAGGTCCCCAGCTTACCCATTTGAAGTTCTTTCTGTTCAAATTCCTGCTTCTCAAGTTATGTGATCATCAGTGAGTTCAGCTTCCATCCTTTAGGACTGTAGCAAAATGGGAGGGGGACAGTGCAGTCTTGGGACTGGAATTGAAAGATTAGAGGATCCTAAATTTAATAAAAATGCCTCATAATAAAAATGTTTGACTTGTGAGGAGCCATAATTTTTGAAACTTCTTGTCTGGTTATACAGTCCAATACTGACTGTTACTTCCAGAAAGTATTCAAACTGTAGAAGGAAGTGCCTTAATTTTGATGCCACAGAAAGTTAGAAAAAAATGTCCTGGGATTTTTTTTTCTTTCCCCCTTGATCTCCCTGGAGAAACTGCCCTCTCAAAAGGTACAGATAAAAACATCCAGGTCTAACCATAACACTTGAAGATACAGTTACTCACTAAGTAGAAAATACAGTATTAGTAGTTCAATCATGTGAATATTGTGTGGTCATCCAGCTTGGTTTAAAATGCCGTTGAAGGTAATTAGTTTTAACCTTGTTTTACATATGGAGTGATGCACTTCACTCATAAGAGAGAAGCAGCAGTGTCTTTATTGATATAAAACAATGATTTAACAAGATTCAGTGGTAAGGCACACACACTGCATAGAGGACAGGGCCAGACAAACTGTCTGGGAAGGATCTTCCTCTTGAGTTACAAGATCCAGAGACAGCCTCCTTGCTTTCTAGACTCCTGCTCAGAGGAGTCGAGATGCAGCTGGGTGCAATCTGAGACCCAGACTTGGTCAACAGTTTAAGTCCAGAGGATTACATGTGCACAATCACTCTAAGATACAACCTTAACGAAGCTTACAAAGTTTAGCAAACTATTAGTCACTCACTGAGGATTTGTTGCAGCAAGGAATCTCTCAGTATCGAGGAGTAAGGGATCTCTGCAGCAGGTGTAACCTTGAGAGTGGTCCCGAAAGGGGAGATCCTGTTGTGCAGCCAGCTGCCGTGTAGGAGAGCTCAAAGGACTCTTGGGCTGCTCACTGATTATGGGGTAAGATCACAGAATCATAGTCATGTTTGCATACTGACTGCAGGTGTTAGTTTCTTTCAAGTTTGGCTTGAGGTAAAAGTTGCCCAGCACTGTGGGTGGATGGGCACATTGCTCCAGTTAGCCCGTGGCTGAGGCATTGTTGCCTGCTTACGCTGAATCCACTTTGAGCTGGATGCAGCCATTGGCCAGAAGCATCCATATAGTTAATTATAAGGTGGTTTTCACTATGGAGAGATGTTAATAAAAATGTTGTCTTAAAAAGGTTAGAAGAATAATTACTGATCAGAGTAGTTGTGTTTCTTAAGAAACTGGTAGGACTTAACAGAAAATATGATAAACAGTATCTAAGAAATTTGTTTATAAATAAAACGTTAGGGCCATTCAGCTGTCTTGGTTAAGGTGTACTCTAACAATGTGTTTGGGGTTTTTTTGTTGTGAAACAGGCTCAAAAATAAAGAAGTTGGTGTACCCTGCAGGTCTCATGGGTATTGCTACCTCCATGTATTACCCTCAGCAAGCGGTTGCTATTGCAAAGGTCAGTGATGATGCCTTTCTTTGGAGAAGTGTCCTTTACGTTGTTCATTGCCTCCTATCTTCAAATTAACTGGTAATCCATTTTTAAAAGCCATGTCAGTGTTCTTGGCACTTATCAAAATTACAGTTATTTTGTCAAAGCACATACAGTCTGGGTTGAAAGATGGTCAGACATCCTGTTCCTTTTAGTGACATTTGTTTTCCTAATGTCTGCAGTAGTCTCTTCAGTTTGAGGAATATAATTTCCTTTCTAAATCTCTACCCTCAAATAATATTAACATAAATATGCCTAGTGAGTACAGTCTGTATGTTTACTTAAAATGCTAAGGAAGCCTGAAATACCTTGAGGGCAGATGAAAAAGAAAGAAAAAAAGAAGATTCTACAGAGAAATAATAGGAACAACATTTCGAGATAAACATTATTGATATTTTCAGGGGGTTGTTGACTAGGGTTTTAAGAAATATAGCATACACATTCTAGAAGGAGGTAAGAATGCTGCTGCATAATTATTGGGTGCCTTCCCTTTTTGTGGATTTGTGGGTTTCCTTTGAAAGAAGAACTGAAGAGACCAGGTAATTGCTTACAGCCCCTACATGTCAGATCATGTGCATTGCTGTCCACACTTAGTTGTACTGGCGGATTCCTCAGTTCTCCAACACAGTCTGTTTCAAATCCAACTTTTAACCAATCACCTTAGTGTGTCAGAAATTCTTTGTATTTTAGCCTTTGGTAAATTTGCTATGCAGTTATTGGCCACTTGTGAATAACTCCGAGGTTTCAAAATGATAATATGATCTTCTCAAGAACATATGATGTTCTTTGAAAACTGGAAGGTCATTGACTTAGGGAGAGTCAAAACTGCTGTATTTGAACTCTGCCAGCAGGGTGATACTCTGATCTTTGATGGAATCTTTTTTTAATGCTTCCAGGATTCAGATGCTCTAAATACAGATAATTCTGCTGACTTATTCTCAGAGAGTGAAAATTATGCAAGTGGCAGGAAAAAAAATAAAAATTTAAGAAGCTTAGACGTTTTTGTTGGAAACTGTGTATTAAAATTCTAGTTGCTCTCTGAACAATGAAGTGGGAAGCGATTGAACGCTGTTCAAACTGATGTTATTGTTTTGAAAGAAGCTCAGTTCAGTCTTAACTATGGATTTGCTACTAACAGCTTCACAATACTGTGTTTATTTTATGAGAACTTTGAAGTGCATGGTTAGTCTTTGATTAATTCACAGTTCTTAGTTTGACTGTAATGAAAATCTGGTACAAGATTGGAATAGGTTTAGTTTTGTTGACTTGGTCAGGACACTAGACATATGAACTTGGAAACTTCTGTGGGGAGAGTGATATCCTAGATACTGTTTTGGTTACTCTAATCTCCCTTGTCCTTTGCTTTTCTTAAAAAAAGGAAAGTTTTAAGCATATCATATCTTACCATTCATAATTTTTATACTTTGATCTGAAATTGGAAACGCTTTTCCCTCTTATTAATTATTTTGAAATGTTCCATAGGCCTTTCAAAAAATTTCTGTAAGCCTAGGAAACTTTGCCTGGAGTACAAAGCTCACTTGCCAAGTTAATAAAACAGTGTGGGAAATATTATGGAACATAAATCTAATTTTTTATATGATTTTTTAAAATTTTTCTTCCACATTTAAGTGCTTCACCACTGCTTTTTTATAGTTGTATAATGCATTGGGTCTTGTGTTGTTTTTTATTTGGTGGGTTGTTTTCCTTCCCACTTTTATTTCAGATTTTCATTTGGAGAGCTGGAAATAAGCACAGCAAAATGCACTTGCTGTTGAGGTACAACACTTGGTTCATCTGGAAGTAAATGTTTTTCTTCAATTGAAATGTATGAATTGCTAAGTGAAGTTATAGCAACTGAATTCATTATTGGTAATAGGTAGTTTACAGACATTAATTGTCTAACTGGGGATTTTTTTCCCCCTAATAAAGCATAATTTTTTAAGGGATTTATTTCCTCACTCCAAGTATTAATTTCATTTTTATAACTTTAAACAAAAGGTCAGACTGTATATGTGGTAAGGAAACTGAATTTAAAGTTTATTTTTTCTTCGGAACTAGTGTTTTGAAACTCTGTTGCTTTCCAGCTAATGGTAATATACTCAAAATATTTTGTATTTACTGTGGCTTATCTTTCATCTGGATAGAAATTTCCATTATGTAGTTACTTAAATCACTCTGTCATTAGAATTAAATTTTGCCCTGCTATTAAAACCATTCAAACTTCCTAAAGTACTGTGTGCTATCTTTTCCTTCTTGAAACAAAAAGACCTCTTAAAACACAAGTTTTGTTTATTTGGCAACAAAGCACATTATTATTTCTATGATTTTTGAACCTATAGCTTGTCCCTTGCCCAGTTCAGTCCATAAGGCATAAACAGATGTACTGACACAGCTCCGAGCATGCCATGATTCCAGGAACAGTGAGTTGGAAAGAAGGAGTTTGGGTAGTTTGATCTATGTTTGCTGCTGAATGCTTGTGAAATGGCACTATGGCTGCTATGTTAGCAGTGTAAATGTATTAAAAACAGTGGATTCTCTGTTTAGTTTCTCAGCATGCAATGTAGATAAAGAATTACTATTTATAATTATGTATATAATCCTGTACGACATACAGCATAGTCAGTAATGGATGCTTATGGTCCTGTGTGGAATTAGAATATGGAAGCTCTTTTCCATGCACATTAGGCCTTGGAGACCACTGGTGCTGCCCCAGTAGTGCCCAGTTATGGGTATTCATGGCCTAAGGTGACTTTCAAATGTTCAGAGTCCCTGTTAAGAACCACTTGATCTGATTTTGAACTTGTTTGTTCGGACTTTGGTATACAAACTTACAGTGTTACATTGAACAGTGATGGTATTTCAGCATGTTGTAATTTAACACAAACAAGCTGGAAATTTTCTTCCAGAAATTAAGAATTCCAGGGGACTGAATGGAAAAACTTGTCCTTCGAAAGGAACTCTTTGTATAGATGTTCAAATGAAGACTTTCAACAGTTAAATGAACTGTTTGTTTTGCTATTTTTCTTGTTTCTTTTCCTGGTTGGAAGTGCCACTACCAAGAGTAGTGGTGGCAACTGCAGTACCCACCTGCTTCCTCTTCAGCTGCTCCATGAGAGGTGTACAACACAAGCCCACTTGTGTGACTTGTGTTGTCTTCATGAGAGGATGCACTGGGTAGTTACAAAAATTTCATGTCTGTGTTCCTGTTGACCTTGTAACTTGCACTTACAGTCTGTCTAGAGCTGAATTTTTCTACCCATGTGAACTGTGAAGGTGTGTGTGGGTCCTGGCTCTTGGCAGGTGTGTACAGTGTTTCAACACTGGTTGTTTTGGGCAGACCAAACTGTCTGGGTTGCTGTGATGTAGTTACTTTACTCCAGCAATATGAATGACTAGTTTTGCATATCGTGCAATTCTTAAATCACTTGGTCATATGACTCGTATAATAAGAATATTTTGAAGTTTGTACTGTTAGGCATTTAGTGTATTTGTAAGTATTTTAACAGAGTACTTTTAAGCAGAAACAAAAAATGGCTTACAGATAGTTGTTTTTTCTCATTCAGTGCGGATAGCTATGTCTTCAGTAACATTGCAGACAAAAAAACACAAAACAACAAACATTTGTTTATTGTAGTTATTTTTCAGTCCTGCTTTGCACTGCTTGCACAAGGCACCATGCCATCTTTTCAGATGAGCCAGCTAGTTTGTTGAAGTGTTTGACAATGAACATTCCTGATACTGAAAAAGAAAATAACAATCTATACCTGTTATGTTTGAATTAAGCAGTTTTGGAGATTTAGCTGATTCAGCTGATGTCCTTTTTTCTGATGACCTTTTATCACCTTGAACTATAGAGAAAACCCAGTGCATCCTACAGACTTGTTTAAAACCAAAATACAACTGTAATTGTCCAATAGGCTACTTTGTATTTGAAACAGCCTACATTTTGAGTTTAGTTGTGACTTGGAAATGTAGTTGCTGATTTGGGTCTGTTTTATTTTAATTCTGTTTATTAAATAGCTTCTTCTGCAAGGTAGAACATGGTGTCTGCCCAGAAGCACATCCTGTACCACTGTGGTAGGTAAACTGGTGTAATCAATCTGGTTCAGACAAACAAGAGGAAGTGGTTTTTCACACTGTGTATGCCCCACAGTAGAAACCCTTGGCACACGGTGTTGTGGATGCTAAAAACTTGTGCTTGCCCTTGAACCCCATGCAAAAAGTTCACGGCAGGGAAATTGCTTGGGGACTGTTACATACATAAAAATCACCTCTGGCTCAGGAACTCTCTGAGCAGTGACTTGATGGAGACTGGAAGAAAATTAAAAATGTAATTCAGAAACTTTTTCAGGAACTTCAAACAACTGTTTCAGAAACATTTGTGCTTGCTCTGTTCTCATAATTTGGGTTTTCCGCTTTGCCTGCTGTAGAAGATAGGGCAATACTTTCTTATTTCTTGAGTTCCTAAGTCTTTTTTTAGTTTAATAGCTGTTTATTGGGCAAATTGCCCATTTTGCTGTTCTTTATTTGTAAGAAATCTGATAGTGATATGAAAGTGAGTATAGACCTGAGCCTTCCTATAAAAACCTAACACTCTTTAGTTTTAAAGGATGCTATGAATATTACAGTTCCATATCATATAAGGGTGAAGGGATACTGTTTTATTAGACTTAGGGATTTTTCCTGTTGTAAAATACTTATTGGTGTAATAGAACAAGCACAGGATTTCCTAGCTGTGTTCTGTTTCGAGAATTGACAGCTGGTTATTCATTACAGCCATCTTATGAGCAAGTACTAAACAGCAAATAAAAGAAAAAGAAGGGTCAAAATGAAAATATAAAAGTGCAAAATAGTGACAGACTAAGTAGAGGTGGGGTTTTTTGTCTTCAAAATGATTGTGGTCAAATTAAGAAGTAATTTGGATAAGTTAATTCTGTTGAATGTCAAATACTAAGAAAACTAGAATTCTTTCCATGCAGCAACATTCCACTCAGATATATTTTCAGTCATTTTAGCCAGTTGGTTTTATTTATTCCTCAGGTGTAATTTTTTTTCAAGATGTTTATTAATGCTGTACACCCTGAACTTGAACAAGAAGAGTTAAACATCTTGTGTTTTGAGACTTCTTCCACTTAAACAAGAAGTAGAGTAATATTTCTCAGATCATTAAGTTCATGCTTTCTAATAACTTCTGTTTCAAAGGTTGCTGGCACACAGCTGTATGATTGGAGTCTTCAAGGATATATTACTGTAGAATCCCTTTGGAAGGATAGTCCTAAGAAGAAGAAATCTGGGGAAAAAAATGATAAGGTAAGAAGTGTGAAGAACTTGATTTTTGAATTTACCACTGCCTTTTCAGACAAAAAAATTACAAACAATAATGATTTTTTTTCCCACTGTGACTTGGCTTTTATATCTGACAACCAGTATTTCATGCTATCTTTCTAAGCTGTGGAAAAATATTAATTTTTCCCTACTTAGGGAATTTTTTTTAACTACCACTTAGACAAATAAAAGGTCAGGTCTGTGACATAAAGCTTCTGTAGTTTTAAATTCACTTCTAAACTCATTGCAACTATAATTTCTGATTTCTAGGCAATATACTAGTTCTGTCAGTACAAACTGCTGCCCTTGCTGCTGACTGCTTCCCATCTCTTACTGTAGTTGTTTAGTGTAGCCTGCCAAACCCAACAGGTGATTTGAAAACATCTTTGAACCAGTGGAAAGTCTTGGACTTCTGCTGTGGACTTTCTGATTGAGCCATAGCCCACACCTGGAAACAGTTCATGCTAATGGTGATGTACAGCTGCTGGGTTACTATAAACCAGAAGTTCTTTCTGACCAGAACATGGTATTTTTGGCCTGAAGGCCTAAGATGTGAGGGCAATATCCCCTGGGAGAGAGACATTTTGGAGAGGCAATTGCACTTGAATAGACTGCAGGTGTGGGACCAGTTCTTTAGGTAGGTCTAGGTGTAGGACTAGTTCCAGACAAGGTGGGTTGGAGAAATGCTCATGTGTCTTGGCAGCTGCTTAGTCTTCTGGAAGTGGAGACTTTAATTTGTGGATACTCATCCTGTACTGGCCCAAGGCACCTCAGTAAATGCACTTGTGTAGCACTTTGAATAAAGAAACATTACTTACTTGTACTGTACCTTTCCTAAAACCTAGCCTGTCAAAAAGAATCTCAAGAAAAAGGGCAGTGTTAAAATATTTCAGAAAGGCAAACTGACAGCATTAGTAAAAAATAGCTGAGCTTTTTACTTTATTGTGTCTCATGCTTTCAAAAGGAAACACGTGGTTGTTATTGGAAGGCGAAAACTTTTGATGCTTTCATCTTGTTATAAGGCTTATTTAAGCACTTGCTACCTCAGCAGAAAAATAAACATGCAGAATTGCAGAGACCACTGAGTAAACACACTTCTTTCTCTTCCACCTTTCAGAGTCTTTAAATCACACCTCTTAGCTGCCAAAATATGTTACTTGCACAGAGGAGCAAAATGCCATTGATTGGTGTCCTCATAAAGTTCATCTCATTGTTCAGATATTGCTAACTGTTGCCGTTTAACTTCATGGATTAGACAAGATTCCGAAATGCTGTGACTCAAATTAAGAAACAGTAACAACTTGATGAAATTGCCAGTGTTTCAGATGTTCACTGTTCTCTTACCACTGAGCCGTAGAGCCTTACTGTGCTTTGTACTCTGAAGTTGTTGAAGGGAGGGTATTGTCTCTCTGACGTGTAGAGAAGCTGAACAGCGTTTGTAAAAAGTCACATGTGTTTGACTAGAATGTGGTCTGAGAGGTATTTCTAATGGAAGAAGTCTGCTCTGAAGCTTCCTTTGGTCTGAATTGGTCTAGCTGAATAAAATACATAATTGAGACTTTGGATGGGTAAGGGTGAGTTTGCTTTGTTTTGTCTCAATTGGTTTGTTGTTTGTTTTTTAAGATAGCATTGCGATGTTTTATCAGAATGTGGTCAGTAACAGTTAATGATAAAAATCTATACCTTTTAAATACATGTAAGCACTAGTATGTACCCAGTGTGAACTGTGAGGTGTGAAGTCTACCCTAGAAAAACTTTTTCAGTCTGTCTCTAGTGCTGTGTGGTTGTATCAGTGCAAAAAAAGTAACTTGTTCATACAGATGATGAGATCCACCAAATCAGTATCAACTTTTCCAGAAAAAGAATTTCTGTTAAGTTCCATTTTTACTGGAGTTTTTACTGGTACAGAAGTGTCATGGAAGAAAATACTTTTAACTATCATCTACCAAAGCTGGCAGAGCATTCTAGGGTAGATTCTGGGACTTCTGTCTTAATTTGGCTGCCCTGTGGAAGAATTTGGTTGCTTTTGTGTACATATTTCTTATTGTCATACTAGGCAGCTAGATTCCTTAACTAGCAAAGACAAATCTAAATGTTATTCTTGAGTTGTTGTTGCAGCAAATATAACCCATTTCATGGAACTACACCAGAGCAAAAAGATGTTATTTTTTGGTTTTGTGACATTTACTCTAGCATTTTCCTGTTGCTACACAATGGAGTCTTACAAATAGTCAAGCAACATATGGGTGGCGCTTCTTGGCTTCTGTCAACTTGTTACATTGTTCATAACTTGTTTGATAAGTCATAGGTACCACAGCTGTGCATAACTTCATGTTTGTGCAGCAATATGTCATTAAAATAGATGTGGTATGTTAATTTTCTGAAGTTTTTATGAAACAAAAGCCTGTGCCAAATTGAGGTCATATCAACTGAATTCTAAGTTCTGCCAAGAGAGATGGATTCCAGGACCTCCTGTGGCCACGTTTCAAAACATTGTGGCAGCAGCCCCTCCATACAGCAAGTCAGTCTGATACGGTTTTTAATACACTTTTATTGAAGGATGCAGCTCTTCAGGATGTCAGGATGAAAGCCCTCTGCTAAAACTACACAAGTGCCATAAGCAAAAATCAGTGTTCATACTTTTATTCCCAGAAGGATGAAACATTTTCCTAATATGGGACAATGGGAATAGTTTTTCAGCTTCTATAGCTTTTATCTCAATGTAAAGTGGGCAGCTTTTCTGTGTCTTCCCCAAGGTAGAGGAGATGGTAGAGGAAATGTAACCAACAGGTGGGAGGCCCAGGTGTATTTAGAGTGATCTTTACTCACAAAAAGTAATTTGACAAAAATCAGTGAAACTGGTATCGGCATTTATATTACCACTTCAGGGAAAGTGATAGTAAAATGCCCCTCAAACCTTGTTTACCTTAAAGTTAGTGTGCAGAACTTTCTGAGAATCATACTAATTTATGCCTTTATGCAGGTTTTTAAAATGATGTGTTTGAAAGCCTTTGAGTAGCCTTAGGCACATCAGACTTTCATTACTGGGGTGTTGCAGTTATGAGGGCTAATATCCTGCACACATTCAGCTAGTCTTTGTGAGTGACTGGTCTCTCTTTTCTGCCCAATAATATACATAGTTTATGTAGGATCATCTTTTTCTACATTTCTTTTCTTCTGCACTTTTTGCCTTCCAGTGCATACAAAAGTGTTGAACTACCTAAACTGTTAAGCTAGGGAACTGCAGCTTTTTTTTTCCCCTATTTTTTCCTCCCCCCAGCAATCTGTTTTTAATACTGGCTGAGTTTATCAGCTTTAATAGCTGTCCTTAGATCAGAGGGATGGATGAACCATAACAGTTTGAGGGTTTTGTGCAACATCATAAGCTTTTAGGACTGTGGTTTTCTATACAAATTGTTTCTAAGTTATTTACAGAAAACTGCTTAAAGAGAAATATTTCAGAGCCACAGTTCAATACATACCACCTGTAAGTTTCTAACAATCGGGCCTTCCTTGTCAGTCAGTTCCTTTGATGTTTATTTTAATGAAATGCAGCCTTTTTGCCATTCATCTTCTGCCTCTGTTTCAATACTTCCATAATTTGGACAGTTGTATTGTGCTCTAAGGTTTTGAGCTCTCATACTGACTTGGTCTTCAAGAGACAGGGGCATATGTTATTGAATTAGGTCACTTAATCCCAGGTGTTATTCCAGCCGCTGAGAAAAAATGTACTGAAGCACATACAAAACCAATTTTCTTCAGTCAGTTCTCACTTTGTCTTGTCTATATACCAGTCAAAGGCTTCTGCTCTACTTTTAACAAGTCTGGATTCTCTCTCTTCCCACAGCACTGAATTCAGCATCCCATGTTTTTGCTGAAGTGGCCAAATTGTGCAAAACCAGGACAGCACTATGGCTCTAAAAACACCCTCCTTTTCATCTCTTGTCACTTTCTTCTTGCATGTGCTGTTTTCCACTTTGGCCCAACTAGTAATGAGATCTCACAGAAAACTAATTTCTCTCTCAGTTTCAGAGTCTGAGAGAAATTCTTATGGCTTATTATTTGGTTTCCATTCCTGTCTAGTTTGTTGATAGACACCACCAGTAACATTACATATATATTTAAATCTATGTATGTTTTTATTACACATATAAAATATATAGATTTTAAAACATTACTATCCTTGGGTAGTTTTTTAAGTGCTAGCTGGTTACAGGGTGCTTCCAGGTGCAAAGAGTGCTCAGCTTTGGGTGCTGGTTTCCTGCACTTGCTCGGAAGGAGCATCAAGGAAGTTGTGGACCTGAACCTTCCTCATCTGAAAGCTCTGATGAAAATTGTGGTGTCAGTGTTTTGATTGGGGAGCTTTAACATCAGCATCACAGACTGTGACCATAGCAAACTTAAAATGAATTTTAAGAGAGTTTTTAAGTCACATGTGTTTTGATCATCTTTTAAAACAACATAAACAGCTGAAAGAGCTTTCTACAGAAAATGCTTGTCTTTGATAGCTTGTGAACAGAGAAGCCAAAGTTTGGTCACCTGAACTAAATGATAAACATCTGCTTTGGGCAAAATAATTTGTTTTCTGTTATATGCCCATCTTTTATTGCTTGGTAGTAAAAACAATAGTCTAAAACTTCTAAAAAGTATTACTTTTATAATTGATCTTTAGTATGGACAGTGGGGAATTTAGATGTGTTGGAGGTGGGAAAGACAGGACCTAGTCTACAAAAAGTTGGTTTCTTTAAGGGCAACTGAGAGCAGCATTTTTGAAACTGCTTCATATTTCTGTGAGAGTTAAGTTCAAGCTCAAATAAAATAACTTATGACTGGGGGAGAATGAATAAGGTCAGCCAGGGATGTTCTTTTTATTCTAAGCAATGCATTGCAAACAAAAAATGACAGAAGAAAAGGTAGATTATTATCTGTGAGCCCAGGTGAGCCAATGTTTTCCTTTTGCAGCTGCTGGTTTGTTTTTTTCTGGCGGCCAGACTCTCCCTTTCAAGAGTTTTCGTAAGCATAAGAGATGTATACCTACCTTTGAAGTTTCAGTTTCTAACAGTAGGTGCCAGTGTAACAGGGCTTGGCCACCTGCAAGGCTTCTTCAGAGCCTTCTTCAGAGGCAGCAACAGAAACTTAACTTCTGCACCTGGCTTGGCTGCAGTGTGAGGGAAAAAGGCACCACACATTTGGAGGGGATTGGCATTGAGCTGGTTTGCTTCAGGGCATTTGTATTGAAGGAAAAGTTTCAGATAAGTCATTGTGTGTTTTTTTTGAAGTTTGTTATTTAGAATTAAAGTTTCAAGGTATCTCTGTTAGATACTGGGAGCTAAGTCAAGGTGTCTTTTAGTGACTCGTGTACTGAAACCATACAAAAAGCATTATGTAATGTGAAAATGATAGTTGTATAATTTTCAGTTTCAAATAATGACTGTTTTTTTTATCCTATGGAATCCCAATATATGGAACACTTTATAATAAATGTATTAGGAAGGTTTCTTATCGGTCATCTTTCAATTGAAACTGTTAGAAGCATAAGAAGGCAAAATATTTCCCCTTGTACTGTGGGTTAGAGCTCTGATGTGTGAACTTCTCTGGCCACTCAGATTTGTTATGGAGTAGTTGTGTTGAGCCAGAAAGTGGAAAGACTGTCTTGAATATGTGCCTGCTTCTAATTATGAGAGGGCATTGTGGCACAGAGGAGGTCTGTCTTGAGTCATTGATCTAAACACATTTTTTGCTTCTAATCTGCTTTTGAGTGTGACTTAGAGGACTTTGTTACTTTTTTGTAAAATTATGTGTGCGTATTTCCTGTGCCAGCTCAAAGGATATCCTTTGGCTAACCCATATTACTGCTTGAGCAGTCTCACTCAGGCTCACTGTTTATACAGTGGGCATATACAGTGGATGGATTTAAAAGTACTTCCTAGTTGCTAATTAAGCAAATGAATTTTTGTGAGAAATGACAGTTTACCAGTGGATTGGCTTGAATTAAGTAACTCAGGCTTAATAGATCTAGTGAAGACAAGTGTTGAGATCTACTGAGCTCACAGAAACAAAGGAACTTAGCAAGACCCCTGTTTTCTTGTGTATGTGTGTGTGTTGCTTTGGATTTTTTTTCCTCTGTCAGAACATTATAAAAAAAAAAGTTTACCTAGATGATAATTACTTTTTACAAGTTACAACAAGCAACTGGAAAAACACAGACTTCTGTGAACAACTTATTTTTAGTTCATTTGTTCAGGATTGAGTAAACCCCAACATCAAACATTGTTAGTCAGATTATTCATTATAAATTGTAGGAAAATGTCATAACTTAAAATTTCCTGTACAGGAAAATTACAGAGTAGACCCTTATTTTGAAATGGGTGTGGTTTGTGAGTGTGATTTCCTATACTATGAAATAATCAGGGTAATGATCGAAACAAAATGGGTTTTTGAAAGAAAGAATTACCTTTCAGAGGTCTTGTGAAGCATTTTTTGATGAATAAATTTAAGAATTATCTTCATAATTGAATCTTACCAAGTCTGTATCTCCACAGCAGCATATGCAGGGTCTCATGGACTTGGTGCCTTACTGTGTTTAGCTTGTAATGTATAAATGTGAGCCATTCTGTGAAATGTTTTCCAATCTATTCTGGCTTTTTTTTGTTACATTTTCCATCACATTTTGAATTATAGAATCACAGAATGGTTTGCGTTAGAAGGGTCCTTAAAGATCATATAGTTCCAGCCCCCAGACATCTTCCACTAGACCAGGTTGCTCAGAGTTTCATTCAGCCTCGCCTTGAACACTTCCAGGGATGGGATATCCACAGCTTCCCTGAGCAACCTGTTCCAGTGCCTCACCACCCTCACAGTAAATAATTTCTTCCCACTATCTAATCTAAACCTGTCCTCTTTCAGTTTGAAGCGGTTTCCCCTTGTCCTGTCACTGTCCAGGTCCCTCTGGATGGCATCCCTTCCCTCCAGCCTGTCGACTGCACCACACAGCTTGGTGGTGTCAGCAAACTTCCTGGGTGTGGATTCAATCCCCCTGTCTGTGTTGCTGACACAAATGTTAGATGGAGCCAGTCTCAGCACTGACCCCTGAGGACACCACTCATCGCTGGTCTCCACTCAAACATCACACTGTTGACTGCAGCTTTTTGAGGCATCCAGCCAATTCCTTATCAACCAAGTGGTTAATGTGTCGTATCCATGTCTCTCCAGTGTAGAGACAAGGATGTTGTGCAGAACAGTGTCAAATGCTTTGCACGAGTCCAGGTAGACGATACCAGTCACTCTTCCCTCATCCACCACCGCTGTAACCTTGTCATAGAAGGCCACCAATTTTGTCAGGTGCACTTTGCCATGAGTGAAGCCATGTTGGCTGTCACTAATCACCTCCTTATTTAAGTCATATTGGTAAAAATATCTTTCTAGAATAAAAAGGAAATGCCATTTAAGTTTCATGTGTAGAACTTAAGAGCAGTTGAGGCTGGATGCCACCTCTGATCATGTCACCCAACCCTCTGTTCAAAGCAGAGACAGCTTCAAAGTTAGATTTGGTGACTTGAGCCTTGTGCTGAATATTTCCAAGGGTGGAGATTTAGAAAGTTCTCTGCAAAACCTGCTCCAGTGATCAGTGGTGTGATACATGTGTAATTTTTTGCCCTTTAGATCTAAGAGAAATTTGCCATGCTCCTCTGTCCTTTTCTCTGTGTCCTTTTGGCGTGGACCTCTGAGAAGAACCTAATTCTTCCAAATATGTAAATGCCCATTAAGGAACTGTGGATAGGAATTAGGGTCCCTCTTTGTCTGGTCTTTGCCAGGCTGACAAACCCACATCTCAGCCTGTCAGTTACTTCAGTCCCCAAGCCATATGTGTGGCCCTTTAAGTTTTTTTTATTGATATCTATTTAAAACTATAATCAAATGCCTGTTTGTTATAGCATCTTGGCAAATAGACCAGACACTGTAACAAGTGTCTAGTCATTCTTTGATTTCTGTCATTTATTTTGGGGAAAGTATGAGAACACTCTCTCAAAGGATATGTGCTAAAAGAGGCCTATTGTATAAATCCACACAGAATTCAAAGAATGCAAAATAGCAACTACTCTGTGGGTATTCATCCTCTGTTATTAGTGCAGGCAAAATGAGTCAATTAAAGCACTTCTGTTGAACTAGTCTCAAATCCTCTAATTGCTCAGCTAACTACAGGAAGGCTAAAGTTTAGAAAGCATTTGGGAGATCATGTTTGAGTGTATTATACTGCATTAGTCTCATCAACCACCACTTGATTTGCAAGACAGTTTTGTTTCAGCTTTTGAAGAGGGTTTCTGTTCTGGTGAAAACATTAATCATGGGTTGCCTCAATTGAAATTTTGTGCACATTTTTCACTCCTCAAGGGTGATGCAGTTGGTGACAAGCCCCTGGAGGTCCATGCTGCTTCAGACAAAGAGCGAGCCCAGAAGTAAAATGCTACATCACCTGGCATCAAACAGGTAAAGGATAAAGACTGATAATAGTTTGTGTCTACAGCAGCAAAGTAACCTGGAAAAGCTGAACATTTGCAACTTTGACTTGTAGTTATGTTCTTCATACTGATGAGGAAAGGAGGGGACAGATAATTCTATTTGTTTTAACATTTGTCAAGAATATGTATGCCCTTTAACACCATTTAAGTTAAGGAATCTAAGCTCTTTGTCTTCAGAGCATAAAAAGTAAATATATGTCTGCCGGAAGGGTTCTGAGTTAATTGAGCAAGGCCTTGTGATTGTATTGTTGTTGATTTTGGTCTTTTTTTTTTCCTTTCCCATTTTTTCCTCCCATACCAAAAGCCTTTTTGCCTTCTTTGTCACAGTTGTACAAGTATGAAGGAGGGGAAAGAACCCTCTTCCCTGCTGATAAGTTTTCTTCAAAGATTTGTCAGTGCCAGGGCACAGCATTGTCTTACAGCCTGTAATAGTCAACAGTGTGCCTGACCTTTCATATTAATGCACTCCCCAAATGAGATATGTTTCATCAGCTGGGAATAAATGATGGAGGGAATGGAGGCAGCATTTCCCAGTTCTCCAAGGCAGAAACTTGAGCTGAGACACCAGTTCGGTTTTTGACTTGGCCTGGGGCTGCTTTCTAAACTCAAGCAAGTCCTATGGTTACAGTTTCTGGAAAAGCAAAACAAAAACATCCTCTCAACTTTTTTAAGGTGGTTCACTTTCATAGGACAAAAATGGGTCTGTATTTGAGGCTTATTATTAATAATTATAATGTAATTGGACACCATTTAGTACAGAATGTCAAATAATGTCTGCTCTATTAGCAGTTGATAAAGGGTGTCTTTTATGAACATGTTTTCTACTTGCTTGTCTTTGCCCTGTATTATTTTTGCATCATGTTAAAAACTGATTTTTCATCAGAAAATGATCCCGGCATTGGAGAGTCTCCTCATTATTTTTGTATGCAGTGTCCTGTTTACTAGAAAAATCCAATTTTTTTTCCTTACTGCCAACTGTGTAAATAGAGCCCATATTCAGCAAACTGCACCAATTTTTTCTTCCATGCTTCACCACCACTTTGCAGATGTGATGGAATGCACACATCTGCTGAGCAACAGCGTTCCACTGCTACACAGCCAGCTTTAACAGCAAAATTATTTTTCAGTGTTCTTTCCCTTAATGTATTTTTAATTGCTACAGCTGATTCTCCCAAGGGCAAAGAGGTACGTTGACTGGCTGATGTACTCAGCACATCAGTCTTTCCTTCAGACATTTGAATATAAAGTTTTTAAGAAAACATGTTTTCCAAGTATTTTATAAAATAGTCTTGTGAAATAAAAATTAAAAAATAATAGGAAGAATATTTTTTTGCTTAAAGATACTCTAGAGAACCAAGAGGAAGAAAAGTCTCTCTAAAATTCACTGAAATATTATTATGCTTGTTGTCAGCTAGAGCAACTAAATGATAAAAAGCCAGGAAAATTGAACTTTTGTTTGGGACACTGTACAAATACCAAGGTTCATTACAAGCAGAAATCCATTAAAAGCCTTTATTTTCTTTTTGGCATTTCTTACTATGAAAATAATTTCTGTTAGGCCTTTATTCACTTTTTTAAATGTCAGCTTTTTGCTTCAGGCATGTTTTCTTTGTTTGGGGAAGGTTTTAAGAGAGTGAAGATAAATTTTTCAGGTCCTTGAAGTACCTGGGTGCTTTTGTGTTTTAAGATCTACATGCTTCACCACACGTGGTTTCTGGAGGAGATACATAAAGGAAACTGATAGATTTTTGACCTCAAGCAACCATTTGGTGAAAGTTCAGTTCAGTTCAGTATCAATTTCAGCTGTTTTGTGGGGGTGGGAATTTGTTACTTGTGCTTGAAATCAAATCTAGTTATTTAACTCCATACCCAAGTCCAGATGTTTTGTTGGATTTGGATGTTCCCAGAGGTTGAGGAACACTGCTGTGATCTTTGAAAAGACACATTTTTTTTGTTCTGAATGAGATCAGTCCTGAAAGTCTCACTGTATTTTCAACTGTTGGTAATATTCCTAGTTGAATGTGGTTACTAGAATAAAGACAATCTCATTTCCTCAATGATTTGCCAGAGCATGGGTCTCTGAAATGTGAATGGTCAGCCAAGGACAAAATCACTTTGGACTGGAGACAGCAACATATTTCTCTGTTCCAAAAACCAGCAGCATTGCACCTCCTTTATTATAGTTTGTTTGTCATCAATAATTATACACAAACTTCAGCTCAAACCACATCCTATTGTGGAAGAAGCAAGCTGTAATTTTATCCAGCTGTTGTGTTGAGGAGTTGCACGGAGGTAAGGGGGTTTTGTGTTTTTCCATGAAGATAGCATATCTCATCTTCACTCTATTCAGGTTCCATCTTTAGTAATTCCATTTCTTTCAGTTACCCTAGTCTTATATCAGAGTAAGATTATGAAAACATGCATTTGATGGGAATTTAAAAGAATTCTTTTTGAGAAAATTGGTTATTTACACCAGATTCCAGTTGTTGTTTGGTTGCTGTGTTCTTTCTCTTGTGAATTTCCACATAGGTCAGCTATGGGAATTGAGTTCTCTAGAACAGACATGATCATTACTGCTCTAATGTCCGTAGTTTGAGGAGCTAAATATCACAACTGCAAGTAAATTGATATTGAGGATGTTCCTCAAATACATTTTGATCAACTTGCCACATCAAAGGAAAAATGTTTTAATGGCACTTTGACAATGGAAAGAAAAGGCCCGTGATATTTAATTCTGCTTTGTCCATCCTTTTCTCTCCCCCTTAACCTCTGTTCCCTTTCTTTGGCTGTAGGTGAAGAATAATATAGATATGAGCAACAATTTCCCAAGACAAAAGTGAAAACCATCTGAATCCATTTTGAATGTGACTAATCGGCCTTCTGCCTCAGGACAGTCTGATGGGGTGCTGCTCGGGCTTCTGCTATGGATTCTGTGAAAGGACACTGCATATTTTGGGTCAGGCTCGAGACCTTGTCCTCTGTTCTGCAGTGGGGCTCAAGTGTGCCCATGATTGTCCCATTGCAGGATCAACATTGCAAGTAACAAGTCTCAAAATCCCTCAGTCTCTTATTATTTATATATATAAAATAAAATTCCAGATACACTAAATGCTCCATTTTTTCCCCTCCTCCTATCTTCTTTAAACTCACGAATGCAATGTTTGCACAATCTGTGAAAGGTTCTGGAGATGTTGTTGACACTGCTTGTATTTTTTACCAGAGGGGGGAAGCTGAAAGTAGCATAATGTTTTGGCTGACATGGGCTCACAGAATTAGGAACGGGAACAATTACAATGACTCTTGTGTTTTGTCAGTCTCCCCCTCCTTTCTATACAAGTCTTCTGCCTCATCAGTGCCAGCAGGAGGTATATAATGAAGCATCTGTGAGTTCCTGTCTAGTAGATGGATGGGAATGGAGCTGTTAATGTTTGTTCTTGTTTTTTTTTCAATGCACAGCACAATGGGAAGCAGAATGTTGTGGTGGTGGGAACCAGCCATAGAATAACTTGGCTGTTTCCTTATTCCCAGCCAGGGGAGGGGAGGAAAAAGTGAAGCGAAGGGAAATACAAAAGGATTTCCAGCATTTTGAAATCTTTGCACAATAAAACCCTTTCATCATTTGTTGCCATTTCCATGAGTCTCTCTTTTGGAGCATGATGCTTCACGAGTTACTGTAGTCCAAGTAGCTCAGAGCATTCAAAGCTGTGTTGGTGCATCTTAAATGCTCCTTAATTAATCACTGAATATGAGGAATGGGAGAAGGATGAAATTAAATATGTGCTTGTATGATACATTAACTTTCAAAAAAAATCAGGGAAAAAATACAAAGTAAATCATATTCAAAATGCTTTTAAACATCTTTATGATTGCATGGTTAGGTATTCCAGCTGAGCACATTCCAAAACTTTTGGAGAAAAACAATTGGCAAAGAACTTGGCAATGTGCATGCCAGTCTGTGTGGGCATTATAAAATGGGCCAACTCTTTTTTAATACAGGCATAAGGCATGTGGTTGCCTCAAGCAGAAAAACAGTGTCTCTCTCCCAACATGTTCAGTGCATATTTTTATGATTGTTTTAGGCTGGTAAAGATGTATGTTGATATAGCAAAGGGAGCAGGGTTCTTGCATGGGGTTTGGGAGGTAGGTGTGTATGTTTTTGTTTTTACTTTAAACTGGCCAGCATAGTTCAGGCAGGCTTGGGAGGATCAAAGTGTTTTTGTCAGTAGTGGAAAGGAAACTTGGGAAGTATCAATCATAGCTGTAACTGCTCTGTTACACCACTCTTGCAATACTAGCTTAGATTTGTTCCTTCCATTAAAGATTGTTCTTCACTTAGGTGTTCTTATATCATATAGGGAATGATTACCAGGGAATTAGGAATACAGCTTTAGATGCCTGCATTTTTTTCAGTAATATTTGGCATATGCCACATTGACATTTAAGAAAATGATCACTTGGTAATTCTGGTATTTTCACCCCTAGACTTCACCAAGAAGTGCTTTCCTCATTCTTATTTTTGATGCAGTTGTTAGCTGTTGTTGTGTTTCTTTTTAGTGCCTGTGAGGCAGAGTGAAATTTTTCATGTCCAGTTTGTTTCATTCAAACTCAATAGCTTTTAATCTTTATTTGTTTACATATGTATGAGTTTGCGCATGTTTAAAAAATCCTGGGTTAAATATCATTTAAATGCTTTTCACTTGATCACATCTTGGTACTGCATATTTACTCTGTTGTTTAAAAATGTCCCAAGTGATTGACATCAAACCAGAATGCTTTTATCTAGCAGGAAATGACTGCCTTCAAGCACCTGCATGCACACATGACAAGGAAATAGTTCCAAAATGTGAGCAAGACAGCCTTAGCTGAAATGCTTTCCTTACGTCTTCTGTTTTTTACAACTGCAGGAAATAAAAAAAAAGTTTCTTGCTCATAAGAGCCCAAGAGATGATAAACATTCAACTCGCTTGGCACAGACTCTCCTAATGAGGAACAGGAGAGCAGTCAACCCTGTTGATACATATGAATATATTTTTGTATGTGTGCACACATGCACAGAGGCATGGAACTAAATTGTGCATGCATGCATTATCTCTTGCCAGACTTTGCCTGTGGGTATTACAATGTAAGCTAAAAATGGTATAGTCCCCCACCCAAGCTTCATGTCAACAGTTTGGTCATCCTTCCACTTGAAGGCTTTTTGGCTTTTTAACTGGGGTCTGTGCGGCTTAAATAGTGTTCTCATCTCAGCATCCTCTGCTACAGTGGCTGCTGGCAGATATGCTGGGCCCAGGTTGCAGTGCTCTTTCTCATAAACATGATCCTTAATCTGCAGCATGTAAAAGTTGCAGAACTGGAGGTCATTGGGTCGACCTGTGTTGGGATCACAATTCCTATAGGCAACGTGTTGGTTGAGTGAAAGTGGACAGTGTAGCCTCTCCTTTTCCTAGAAGGAACATCACCAACCTGAAGTAATCCTGTTAGCACGGGTAAATATGCACAGTTTTGCAGCCTTGGATAAAAACACAGGATTTTGCCACAAGTGTTCCTTGCAAAACCCTGTTTTAGACTCCGTGCTCCAAGTGCAGGAGGCCCCAGGCACAGACTTAATATCAGAGGCTGCAACTGAAATGTTCTGGAGCATTTGTCTTTGCATCTGTCACCTTCAAGGAGAGCTATTGCAGCACTGCAATAAAGAGCAGGATAGAGGTGGAGGGAATTCTGTTTTACACCTGAAGGAAACAGTGCCCTGAGGGATGAAGGGAATTGCTACTGCTCTGTTTATTAGCCCTGGCAGAAAAACCTCAGTGTGAGCATGTTTACTTCAGGACAAATATAAACTCCTGCTGCATGTGTTGCTTTTCTGCTTTTTTTTTGTTTGTTTTGTTTTGTGAAGGTTATTTCTGTACCTTCCTACAAATTGTGAGCTACTACTAAAGCCAGTTTCATCATAATAAACTGCTGTTGACAAAGAGCATTTGGGCTCTTCAGGCTTGCTGGGGAGGCCTGCGTGGCTTCCTGCTGAACCTTCCTGGATGCAGCATCTCAAAGCAGCGTTGGCTATTGCACCTGGGTGGCCTGGCAGCTGGCTGGGTCAGACCCACTGCACAGTGGTTTTGACAGGTACAAAAACTTCTTGTTTACAAGGAAAGCCTGTGATAACAATACCTTAAGTACAAAGCAGTTGTTTTAGCAGAAAAAAGTATGTTTCCAGTTGTGCAACAAAGCCTTGTCCTCTTAAGTCTGTGCCATTAGCTGATTCTTGTGTTTATTCACTGTGGATGGTTCTTACTGACTGGAACCGGCAGTTTTCTCAGGTCGCTCCGGAAGAAATGGTGGTGTGTTGATGCAATTGTGGTGTTTTCTCCCTTTTCATGTCAGTGAAGTTCATCAGTGGTCATCTCTGTTTAAAGATCAAAGTATGGTCTTGACTTTCATCCAGATTCGTCCAGAGTGCTGCTCTCACAGCCACATTTTCAAGCTGGTGTTACTGGTAGCCATTGCACTGGTGTTAAAAGCTGGTGAAATCAAAGGTGGGCTGAGGATGTCTCATAGCTGGTTACCAATCTTCTTCCTCTAAAAATACCTTTCTCCATGGGAAATGGACTTAAAATGCCTGCACCAGACTAACCTGTCAGACTCTGCATTTATAGTTTTAAATCTACCAACTAGTCTACAAAACCAGTCAGTCATACAGGCCATGTCCAGCCGTGGCAGGTAAACTGGATGCAATACTCGATCACCAGCCCCAGTTACTGAGGCATGATTGTGTTACGGGTAAGCTTTGCTGGATCTTCCGGAGAGAGGAAGAGAAATCCCAGGTGACTTGCTTCTGTGTGCCTGGGAACAGCCTTGCTGCAGCCTGAGCTGTGCTCAGATGTGATCCCAGAGTCTTTGTGCCCACCATGACAGCAGCAGTGAGGGCAATGGGACAGCTTGGTCAGGGAACTCCTCTTTTTGTTTAGAGTGTGGATATAAACCTCCACAAGACTTTAGACTTTAATTTGATAGAGACTAAAGCTAAAGGATTACTTGAGCTGTAGTCTGAGTGTTGGAATTTGCTCAGCAATGCTAACCTGAAGTTCATAAGACAGCCCATGAAGTAACAGAATGGGTCACTTGCTACATGCTTTTTGGCTGAGGGGACAGATGCTGTGTCAGGAAGGGTGTTGCTACAGTCCATCAGTCCTGCCCGAGGAAGGTGGCCTGCAGGGCCTGTAGGTGAGTGCTGGAGAGCTGCATGGCAGCACCTCATCCTGCTCCAGGGTGGGCTGCTCGGTGTGCATTTCACAGTGTAGTGAGTTCAGCCACTGCATGCCTGGATAAAGAGTAACCTCACGAGTAGAACCCGGTTTCTGCCTGCCTGGGCCGTCACGGTGTGAAGGCCACAGGACCATACCACGTCCTGTTCCAAAATCTTTCAAAATCTGTTCTGTGTCCCACTGCATCTGGCTCTTCCACGTCGTCACCTGAAGTACCTTCGCTCAACTCCAGGGTGCAGCACCCGTGCCCTTGAGGAGTAATCGGTTCCTTGGAACCGAACGTGAGCCACATCCAGCACTCGGCAGGGAGTGCTGAGCAGCCCTGTGTGCCCCCGCTCCGCGGGCAGCTGGCTCTGGAGGCAGAGCAGGAGGGCAGGATGGCTCAGCAGAGGTGTTGCGCCCTCCGTGCCAGCTCATATCTTTACCTCAGGGATGTAGGACAGCTCGCGCTGCCCCAGTGATGGGGACAGCGCTCAGGCATGAAGCCAGAGGAGTCTTCGTGACTCTATGCACGTACCAGCTCAGGATCACAGGCAGGCAGCTGTCGAGAGAGCCCTCACCACCGCAGGTTTAGCCCCTTTAATTTCTTGTTGTTGTTGTTGTTGAAAACTGTGTACAGAAAAAAGGGATTCTTCCCTTCCCCCCATCCCCTGCCCCAGATTAAGTTCACCAACGTCCTCTTTGTAAATTTAGCAAGCTTCAGACTCACTTCCTTTTGTCAGGAGACCTGAAAGAGCCATTTCCTGATTCGTACAGGGCTCTTGTATGCGCACACTAAGTGCTCATTCATGCTGTGAATCATAAAGGTAACCTCCGTTCAAAGCACTGCGCTGATACTTCGGCGTCGGACAAAAAGAAAGAGCTTTGTAATTGAACAGTTTCGAAATTCAGCGCAGCGCTCTGAAGTCATCTTTGCATTTACCGAGGAGCCGCACCAGTGGGGTTTTGAACTTTTGCCTTAAAGTCATCACTTACAAACTGCCCCAGCTAAAGCGGGCTGGTGAAAGCACCAAAGCCAGCCCAAAGGAATATGTTTACTATCGTGTGCCAGGCTTGACACATTTTCCATATCCTGCCAGAAATGAGGAATGGCACCGGGAGCGGGGGGTGAGTCAGCCCCGGCCCCCGGCACGGTGCCACACACAGAGAGGAATGGGGGCCTCTGCCCGTCCTACTGAGCTGAATGAGGATGCTGAGAAAACGCAGCCTCTACCACGAGCAAAGGACTTGCTGTCCTGTCTGTGGTTCAGTGGGAGATCAGCAAGACACGGTCTGCTGTGTTTGTGCCTCCTGTACTCGGCCCGAGTTCATCTGACAGTAAAAGGGATGAGCTGTTACTGGCTGAAGAAAGAAAGAAGGAAATGTGCACTGCTCGCCTTCCCCCATCCCTGCCAAGCAGGAGGGTGAGCCAATTCATACATAATATTGGAGTCCTCTGCCGTTTAGCAGCTTTTGCACAGCATCCAACTGTACAAGGACACGTCCCTGGGGTCAAACGACCTTTGGCTGTACTTTTGCCTCGATGGAGTAAGATCAGGATGATCTCTCCTTGTTCAAGAGAGCAAAACACAGAGATGCTAAAATCAGCAACTGTGTTTTGACCAAAAAGAGAACAGTAAAGGGGAAGAAGGCCTAGCTTGTGGAAAAAAAAGAAGTAACATAAATGTGAGTGCATCCCCTTTTACGACCACAACCCTTCTCAGACTCTTTAAAAAGCCAGACATTTACCAGTTACTTTTCAGCATTATTGTTTGTACACGGTTGCCCTATTTGCAGATGAGGTTAGCCTGCTATGGGCAGTCTCTCGCTGAGGAATGGTAGAGGAGGAGTGGTATAAAAGCACCCTCAGCACTGCTAGTCAGCACAGGGTGACTCACACCCACAAGTAACAGAACTATGTGAGCAAAAAACCCAAATGATTTGAGGCTCCCAGTGGGTAAGCTAAAGTGCAACACAGATGTGCAGAACTCATTACATACCTCAGGCCACAAGTCTCAGCTAAGAACGTGCTGTGCTGTGCGCTAAGCACAGGTTTTATGCTGAAAAGGTACTACCATGAATAAACTAATAGCCATCAGTTGGAAGTGAACTGCCACAAGTAAAATCATAACAACTAGGGAAGTGTGAAGTGGTAATTTTAATTAGTAGTCCTGGGGGACTTCCTGTATGTTTGTCTTTTCCTTGTGGAGTGAAAGGTGTAAGGGGAGCAGTTTTATTTGCATATGATTTCTCCCCTCTTTGCCTGCAGCTGGAAAACAGCTCTGCCTGCAGCGTGGCTGAGGAGCATCATGTGGCCCACCCAGCTCACCTGCCAGCCCCAGAGGGATGCTTCTGGAGCATGGATTAGCTCAGCACCATATATCCCAGCTGTTAGAGAGGGACTCGTTCTGCCCATGCCAGCAGGAACTCAGGGCTGGGGTCCCTAGTCAGACAATTCTGTAATGTTTTCATACTTGATTGTTGACTTAATTTCCTGCACCAACTTGCTTCCTCAGCTTTCTCCTCTCTCTGTATTTATGATTCCCTCTTTCTGGTGGACTTTCCTAGCTTTGCCCAGAGCACCTCCCTGGCCTGGGGGTCCTGCTGAGGTCTTCCCTATGTTTTTCTCTCACCTCAGTAATTTTCTTGAAGAATTCTGACA
Source organism: Campylorhamphus procurvoides (assembly GCA_013396655.1). NCBI lineage: Eukaryota > Metazoa > Chordata > Aves > Passeriformes > Dendrocolaptidae > Campylorhamphus > Campylorhamphus procurvoides. The sequence goes on from WBMV01004057.1 coordinate 982,123, forward strand.
CTGCATCATTCCTGCTTTCAAGGTTTCTCATATACAGATTCCTCAAGCTCCTTCTCATGTATGGTTACCACTGGCAGCTTTTGTCACTGATTTTGGGACAGTATTTTGTAAAATCTGGTCAATTACTATTTTGAGAGTTGGAAAACAGTAAGCTCACTCTTTTTTTAAAATGTAATTTATTTTAAAAATCAAGGTTTTGAGCCCGGTTAATTTTTATCAGTGATGTCTGTGCTGAGCCCATGGCCTCACCTGACCCGGTACAGAGTCAGCTGTGCCCTGGCATGTCTGGAGGACTCCTGGTGCTCCCAGAGCCCTTACTCCTGCAGACATGGTGTGTGGGGCTGTGGGACATCACCCAGTGCTGACAGGGGTACATGCAGATTGCCTCCCCAGCACAGCCTCTCCTGCCTTCTGGGAGAGGCTGCAGAGCCAGGTGGCTGTCCCTAAAAGCCTGGCAACAGCAGCTTGGCAGCACTTCTGGCACCCAGCAGCCCTGAAAGGGCAGCATGCCTTGCATAACAGGGACATATTGGAAGGTTATGAGTGTTTATTTATGAAGAGGTTGGCATTGCATTTGTTTTTCTAAGGTTCAGTTTCCTGCTCACGTGAGGGCAGTTTCAGGGGACAGCTGTCCTGACTAGTGGGACGTACATGCTGGTACCTTTGGCCAGGTGAGGTCTTCAGACCTGACCTTCCTTCTGTGGTGTGGGGATGAGCACAAAAAGAAAAAAGAAACATCAAATCAAGAGAGAGCGAAAGTGTGCACTTTGGTTTGAAAAAAGCACAGTGAAATCCTGCAAGAAAACTACAGTAGTTTTTTCTTTTTTTAATGCATGCTATCCACTATTGATTTTCTCCCCCCAACAGTAAGGATTGGTTTGTTGCCAATCCCTTTCTCCTTTCTCCCTTTCCTACTCCCAGCTCAGCAGTACAGTCAGAGGGGGCCACACGCTCCTCCCCAGGTTAAAGCTTAAGGGATACTTTTGTGGGTGACTTCCAGCTGTGTAAGGGGAAAACTTGTTCCTCCAGGATGCACAAGGCTGGAGACGGGCGAGCCCCCAAGGACACAGCTCTGCCAGCCCCGATTCACTCAAGGTGCTGCAGTAGCTTCAAAGTCTTGTTATTGTATTTCATAATGAGTTTTCTTTTGATTGCTCTAGGTGATATATTGTGTAAACATTTTGATGTTTAAACATTTAGACTTTGGGAAAAAGAAATTAATACGAGATTTAAAAAAAAATCATAGAAAACAACTTACTTGTAGCAAGGCAATCAGAAGAGCTCTTTACTTCCCCTGGGATGGAGACTTAGGCACTGATTTATTAATCTGATCTATTTCATTTGTCCTAAAAAAAGAAAGGGAAGAGGCAAGCAAAATTGTCTTTATAATGGAGAGGGTAAATGGGCCTCTCCAAGAATGCCTGTGCCATTACAGTGCCCTAATTTTCTTTATAGATTAACAAGCCCAAGCCATTGTTATCTTACTGAAAACATGTCACATGATAACCCTAGTCCAGTGATGGGTTTTGGCTTGATAAATGTTATGAACAGTTTGTTGGAAAACTGCACCAGATGTTTTTCCTGGTGCATTCTTGAAGGTTGCCTTTGATCAGCCACAGCAGAGGTGAGGGTTTCCTGCCAAGTGCTGAGTTACCTGGGCATTATTTACCTTCAGATGAGTCAGTGAAGTGAGGGATTGTCACAGGGCTGGAAAGAACAGATAAAACCAAGTGTCAAGGAGTCTCTGACTAAAAAGAAACTGGCAGGTGTGGGATGCCTGACCGGTATTTTTAGGGCTCCTTGCAGGAAGCTGGTATTGCCAGCAGTGCTGGTGTGAGCTCATGATGTCAGGCTGCACTGAGGCCTCTCCTGACATGATGGCCTAAGGAAGGTGATCCTGAAATGATTCTGAGACCCCATACATAAGGCAGCACAGGCAGCCCAGGGGCTTACTGCAGGACTTCCTGCTCTTTTTACAAAACAAAAGGCATGAAAGAAAGCCCAAATGGTGCCCATCCACTGCCCTCCAGGAAAAAAGGGGAGACTGGCTCACTGTAAGCAAACAGGATTGCACCAGAGAACTGGATCGGCCATTAGTCAGCCCTGCCACGGGGCTCAGCGGGATGTGGGTTCTCCTCCCCTGCCAAAAAACCCTGTAACCCCTCTATGGAGGCAGCTGGCAGGGACCAGCTGGCACTGGGGCACTCTGGGGCTGCTAGTCCTTGCTGTGGGGACAGGTCCTCACCCTGCTAGCACACAGTGTTGTGGCTGCTGGGTGAAGCATGTCTTTCTTGGCTGGGCAAAGAACAGAAAACATGGCACTGGGCTGCAATGGGCAGCAACTCCTAAAGCAGAGGGTATAGTACAAACTTTTTGGTGGTAAAAGTCTCTTATTTAATTCTCTAATCTTACAGTTGTGTGTCTCAAGAATAAAACACTTAGAATAAATGCCTTTATACATAAATCCAGTGTTGAGTGTCTTCAACACACTTTCTGTAGCCTTCCTTATGATACAGAATAGAATACAGCAGAATAGAACTATCTCAGTTGGAAAGGACCTACAAGGAAGATCTATTCCAACAGCCTGACCACCTCAGGAGGATCAAAAGTCAAAGCACGTTGTTAAGGGCATTGCCCAAATGCCTCTTAAACACTCACAGACTTGGGACATCATCCACCTTTCCAGGAATGCTGTTCCAGGGTTTGAATACCCTCTCAGCAAAGGAGTGATTCCTAAAGTCCAGTCCAAGATGCATCATCCCCTGATGATGGAGCTTTGAACTGCTCCCATGTATCCCATCACTGGATCCCAGGCAGAAGACATTAGCAGCTCCCTCTCCACTTGCTCTTCTCTGTTTGCTGTAGACAGCAATGAGGTTGGCCCTCAGCCTCCTCTTCTGCAAACCAGACAGCCCCAACAGTTCTGTCCATTGAACAGCCCCTAGAACAGAGCCCTGAGGAGCACCACTGATGACCAGTCACCAGGCAGATCTACACTTGTCCCGTTCACTGCAACCCTTTGAGCCCTGCCCTATGGCCAGTTCTCCCAGTGCATTGAAAACCCACTCATCCCACAGCTGGATATGGGCATTAGAATTTCACTGTTACTCCTTTAATAGCAACTACATACAAAAATGTATCATGATCAGGTGCAACTTACTGTTTATGCACATTATCACTCAGGTACTTGGTCGTGGGAAAAGTCTTTTAACTGTAGATTTAATGGAGCAGAAAAGGAGCTCACGTACGTGTGCTCGCTCACACAAGCTGTGAGTCACACATAACTATGAGACTATGTGACTAAATAAACTACACTGAAGAAAAGGGGGTTCACTTAATGGTGGCAGCTCTGCCGGATGTTCATGGACCTTGTTCCCAGGTGTCTCAGTGAGGGTTGATTTGAGGTCAGCCCTGGACATCATCCTGGCTCTACTTTCCTAGTCTGGGATGATGGCTGAGTTTGCAGAGTTTTGTTAAAAGATACCCTGAAAAAAAATATTCATGTTTCATGCCAGTGATGTTGCAGAAGGCTGTTTTTGGGAACACTTCTTGTTTCATGTAGGGCACTGTATTTCTTCACTTGTAAAACTCAGTGTATGTTTCACCCAGTGTGCCAGGAAGCAGCCTGTGAGACAGGCAGCCAAATGTGCATCCACCGAGCCATAATACACCCTTTGCCTGTCATTTTTGAGTCCAAAAACCTCCTCAGACAAGGCATTTCCTTGTCTGAAGGAGAAGTGTGAGCTTCCTCTCCCTGTGCTGTAAAATAGCTGCTGAGGGGGCCTGGCAGCAGAGCAGACCCACTGCCAGCCCTCCCCTGCCCTCTGCATGCCCAAAAGCCTGAGGAGGGACAAACCCACATCTGCTTCCCATGCCTTCTTCCCATGTCTGCCCATGTTTACCTCAGTGGGTTTCTCCTCCATCACACCCCTACCACAGACCACTTCAAGCCCATGGCCACGACTCTGGCTGTGGTGTCCCAATAGGCACTAAATCTTGCCTGCCACAGCTCACCCAAAGCAGAGAAGTTGTCTCAGACAAACCCAGGCTCTCCTCAATTGCTGTTTGCCATGCCATGAGGCTGCTGGGGCTCAGCTTCATCCTGGAAGGGGATGTTTTGGCTCTGACTGGCATGGTGTGTGTCCATGTGGTGTGTTGGCAGGCGCTGAGCCCACTGAAGATATTCCCCACTCTGCAGCCAGGCAGGTTTTGCTGGCTGCAGTGTCACCAGAGATGACACTATGAGAATTTGATGCCTGGAGTTGTCTGTGGTCATTTCCCCAACCATCTCAGTGGGACCTTCAGTGCAAATGCTTCTGCACCAGGGGGTTGAGGGCTTCCAGCTGCTCATGGACACGTCCATGCCCCTCTGTCCTGTGCAGCTCACACAGAAACTCCTCTGAAACAGGTACTGCAGCACCTGTGGTGAGTTTGTGGGGGGTAATGTGGGTGCTGTTTGAAGCTGTGTGAAGTAAGGCCACTGTGGCTGAACTTAGGAAAGCCCATGAAAGAGAAGGACAGCTGGAAGTGCCACTGTCCCCACGGTGCTGGGGCTGTGAAGTGTGCAGGGCAGCTGGGGCTGCTCCCTGGCAAGGGGAGAGGGCTGGCCCAGCACAGCCCACAGCACACTTGTGTTTCTAACCTCTTATTGCAAGCTGCACATGCTTTAGGGGGATTTACATGTGGTTTACTTTCTTTACTTCTGCAAACAAGAGCACATGATGCTTTCTATCTTAAATGAAAGGATCATCAGTTCTTGGATCCAAAAGGCTGAACAGCTTCTCTAAGAATAAACAGGAGATAATGTCACATCCTCCTCTACACCTTTTCTTGATTTTACACCTGTGTTAAAAGGACCTTTCACTTTTGCAGTCCTGTGCTTATTTCAGAAAATAACCTAGCTGAGAAACCAGATGTAAGTGTGTGGAAGATGCCCAAACTGTGCTGGAGAGGCACACAGCTACTGAGTTTTGCCTAGAGGCAAAACTGATCCTGCCTGGGAGTGAAGCAGGGATGTCTGCTTATGTTGAACTGCAGGGGTCAAAAGTGCTTTGGCTTTTAACAGCAGAAAATAATAGCTTGCTGACACCAAGCCTAAGTGGCAAGAAAAGAAGCTCTGGGGTTCTGGGTCCCTGCAGGACTTCTGTAATCAAACTTGACTCAAATCTTGGTGACAGCAAACTCAGCATGAAAACACAGAATAATTTTATTATTACTTTTCTGTGCTGAGGAGGTAGTCAACTCATGGCTATAAATCCTGAGTATTTGCTTACGGAAATTATTTTTGTTTTCTTTGGGATTCTTTAACCTTGTCCTGACTTCACTGTCATTTGTACTAGCTGTACTTTGTAGTGCGGTGGACTTTGGTTTATCACCCCTTTTTACAGTCTGACAGCTTTACAGCCTTCAGAGATATGTAGTTACATAAAATGGGTGTGCTTCCTTGCCTGGCTAAGGAACAGCATACACTGATGGCCACTATCCCTTGAATTTCAGCTGGTTTTCGTTTTGTTAAAAACTGGATTAATAAGGTGTTACTTCTTTGATGCTAGGATTTCTTTGTTGCTGCCTCTCTCTGACAGTTCTGTCTGTTGCTCTTCAGCTATAAATAACTCCTGCTCCTACACCACTAAATCCAGTGGTTCCTAATCCATTGAGTTATGACTAATGAGACCAATGGGAGGTAAAAATAATGCAGAAATTATTCATGTATCCCAGGAATTTACCTTCGAGATTTCTGAGCTTGTGAAATAAGAGTCTTCTAGGTTCTTTTGAGCACATTATCTGGAAAGAATAAAGCCTACACTGTTTCCCTTGATGCTGCTTCCTCCACCGGGTGTGCGGCTTCCTGTGGCAGGCTGTGGTCAGCCCCTGCACCTGGCCTCCTTCAGCGCTGCAGACCTCTCCTCCTGCCTCCTTCTCAATTTACATTCTCTGCCCCAAAGGCAAAGCTATAGCTCTGTTCAGAAGTCATTACCTCTAGGAGTGGTGGATGCAGATTTTGAAGCATCCCTCTATATTAACTCTGGAAAGAAAAAAAGAAGAGCCATGTGCCTGCAACTGTAGCTCAAACACATTCAGGCTGTAGCAGGAAACATTCTTGTACATTTTTGCTACCCTGTGGTAGGAAGTTGTCTGGGGAAGAAACCCAAATTCTGTCATGTGAACTGATTGCAAAAAGCACAAGACTATAGACCAAAACTGCAAATCTTTTGTTTCTTTATGTGCAAGTTGTGGGGTGATGTTTGTATGTCAGTGGCTCAAGTGGGTCAAATCTGAAAGTTCAGGGAGCTTATGGAGAGCCCAGGCTGAAGTTTGCTCCTCATGAGAGCAGTAAAGAAAGACTGTTCAAAGGTACTTTTGCAGTGGTATCTGTGTGCCTAATTATAGTAACTAGCTTTGAAAAATCACACTCTGCACTTTTATCAGTGTGTTTTGAAAGCAACACTGCAATATTCAGTTTCTTGGAAACACTAATGGGCTTTCATGTGAAAAGCTACCATCTCTCTGATGCTTTTTTCCTATGTGGAGGAAAGTTTCCAGTAGGAACTTCCAGGGTTCATGTCTCATCCCTGTTCAGTGGGTTCCTGGGAGGTGGTCTGGAAGATGTGAAGCCACCTCATCATGCTCTACAGCAAACTTTCAGGAGATGATGGGCTCCTGGTTTCATTTTACCAAAGAATGTTCTTTTTAATCTGTTTTTGTGGAGAAGGGAAACAGTTCAAGAAAATGGAGATTCCTTTTCCCTTTGAGTGGATGTGACCAGCTGACACCTGCTACATGAACAATCAAAATATGCAAAGTTCAAAATGCAAATAAACAAAAATATTTACCTGAAAGCAGTTTCTGAACAGGGTGTTTGTTTTCCATTCTCATGAGTTTGGTATCTCCTGGGGCTTTTTGTCTCCTCCCTTGGCCTGGAGTAAATCTGTGAAATGAAACTGAAGCTGGTTTGAAGGTTCAATGTCCTCCCTTCCCTCATTATTTTCTGTTCAGGAATGTACCTGTGGTTTATTCTGTTATCAGCCACGGGGAGTGTTTCTGATTGCAGAAAAACTCAGGGCACAGTAGGGCGAGTCCTGAGGGCTGGGAGATGAACATGTCACGGGGGTGCATGTCACTGGTGCTGGGCTGTGCTTCTACCCCAGAGCCCGTGTCCACCCTCTGCAGCCTTACACCCTCTCCTCCACCAGCTCCCTAGCTCCTGATGGGTTCTGAAGCCCTCCATCGAGATTACACTTACCAAAAACTTAATGGACAGCAAAAAGAGTTAGGCTGGGGGGGCAGGGGAAGGAAGATTCCTGGGAGGGAGTCATGCATGGATGGTGCAATTAGAGCCTGCCTCGATTTTGCAGTGAGATTAAAAATTAGCGGCAGGCACGCTGCTGCTGTGCTGCTTTGTTTCAGACGGCAGCTGATCCCTTTATTTAAATAGCGGCCACTTCTCTGAAACCTGACTTACTGAAAAAGAAAAGGGAAAATTGTCTAAGCAATCCTGCCCAGGCAAGAAAAACAACAGGGCGAAGCCGAGTCTGGTACGTGAGGTGAATTATTTGAGGGCAGGCAGGTTTCCTGCGCGCTGCCCTCAGCCAGGGTGTTCCCGGTGCCCCTGAGTGTGCATTCCAGCTGCTCCGCTTTTGCTGCCCCGAGGGATGCGGAGGGAGGGCCCAGGGGAGCGAGCCCTGTGAGGACGAAACTTATGCAAACTGAAGGAAATAAACCTTGTGGTCAACTCAAAGAAGGGAGGCATGACGCACTCCTCTGGGCCGGCCTCCAGCCCGAGGTGAGGCTGTGTGTGTGGCGGGGATTTATGCAGAGCTTTCCCGAGTCCCTCTCCATACTCAGCTGGTGCTTTCCTGCAGCCGAGACCTCCGCATTCAGCAGACCGGGCTCCAGGACGGCGACTCCCCCAAGACAGAACACGGCGTGCAGGAACGCGTTAAAGCCCCATATGCTCTCGGGAGGAAAAGTTTGCATTGGCTTTTTGAATAACATTGACAGCAAAGGCTCTCCACAAGCAGAGGGGAGGGGGAAGGGTTGTTTTCCTTTCATATATTCTGTTTTAACTTAAATTATGTAGACAAAAAAGCCTCCTTCCATGCCGTCGCCATGGCTACGGCTCAGATCATTATGCAGAGCCTGTGAGGAGGAAAAGGCCAAGTGGAGAGGGGGCGGCGAGCCCGACACTCCTGTTTGCAGTGGGGCATGACCCTCTGACGCATCCTCCGGCAGCGAGTTTGTCCGGGGCACCTTTCTGTCCCCACCGACGGCAGCGTGGAAACACGGCGATTGCGAAATCTGCCGGCTTGCTCAGCGTTAGGAGAACTTACCGGGTCATGAGTTTAAGAGCGACAGCGAGGAGGAGCTTTGCACCTCAGCTCCCCGGAGATTTTATCAGCGCTGTCATTAACGCCGCCTCTCTAACCCTTCCCCTGAGGCAGGGACACAGGGCGACGCTGACATACCTGCAGGCCACACACGAGTCCTGTGTCTCTGCTGTGATGGGATCCCTCTGCTGTGACACCAGTGACCAGCTCAAAGCCTTTGCTTAGCCCCCATCATATGCTGGCACTGCAGCTTGGTGGTGTGACTATGGTCCTGGAACCGAAGAAAGTCACACCAGATGTGGTTTCTCCAATGCCTAAAGCCACAGAGAATACTCTGCTGTGTGTCTCAGTTGTAGTTCCAGAGTCATTTTGGTCCCCTGGTAGCTTGAGAAACGTATGGAGGGAATTTAAAATTGGTCTTTTCTTGATGCATAGCATTACCACATCACTGCTGGAGACGTAACAAAACCCTGAAAATATATCTGCTGGTTTTAAAAACCTTACCTCTTAATAGGATCTCAGCAAAAGTCACTTCTGGAAGGTTAGTCTATGTCTTTCCTTTCACGTGTGAATGTTTAAAATTATCACAAGTGGCTAGAGAAGGTCTTCTCATTTAGCACTGCCTCACTTGTTTTCTGTGACTCCTGTAGAATCTATTCCATCACAATCTGTTTAGAAAATACAATGGTAGAAGATGAACAAGATACGATAAACAATTCTAAATTGATTGAAAATTTGACTAAGCTGCTTACTTTCCTAATTATAATGCCTAATTAGTCAGCTTGTTCCATTCAGTCATGCAGCTTTGATAGCTTTATTGTGCTCCAGAAGTCCGGAGCCTGAGATTGAAGCAGGTCTGGCCTAGATATCTAATGAACTGTTAATTTCAAAATAAAAACATTCTTAAACTACTCTACTAGCAATCACCTTCTGGTCTGATACACAGAGCCAGAAGCATCAGTTTAAAATAGCTTCAAAACAAGTTGCACTAGGACCGAGAGGCATGGGTAGGTTAATGTAGCTGGCAGAGTAACCAGTGAAATTACAGCAGCTTCACCAAGGAGAGGAGACAACACTCCGATGCTCAGCAAGAGCTGCTGGAGACCATCTTATCCTTGCCTTCCACCTCCATCACCAGTTACTGGACTGGTGCACTGGGTGGGCTTACTCTCACCTCCTTTGGCCTGCTGAATTGCAGAAAAGTACAAGTTCAGCAAGAGCAAGTAGGGAGGTTTTTAGCCTGGCATTTAATCTTTGACCAAGGCAGAAACACATATTTCTGTTCCCCTTGGGTGATTTGACCTTCAGGCTCCTGTGGGTGGTATGAATGCTCTCACAGCAGCTGAGGTGCTGCACAGACATGGGCAGTGCCTGGAAATGACTGTTTCTTATGCAGAAACTGACCTGATCAATCAGGGTATTTTTTGTGACAGCTTCTGTGCTCAGTTCACTCAGAACTTCCCAGGCAACCACTTGGATATATCACAGAATGGTTTGGGTTGGAAGGGGCCTCACAGACCATCTAGTTCCAAGCGCCTGCCATGGTCAGGGATACCACCTGCTAGACTGGGTTGCTCAGAGCCTCATCCAGTCTGGCCTGGAACACTTCCAGGGATGAGATATCTCCAGACAACTTGTTCCAGGGCCTCACCACCCTCACAGTAAAGAATTTCTTAATAGCCAATCTAAACATGCCCTCCTACACATTATAGCTGGTTCTCCTTGTCCTATCAGCACATGCTCTTGTGAAAAGTCCCTCTCCTGCTTTCCTGTAGCCCGTTGGCTGCTAAAAGGTCTCCCAGTCTTCTTCAGGCTGAACAGTCCCCACTCTCAGCTTGACTTCATAGGTGAAGTGTTACAGCCCTCTGATCAATCTTTGTGGCCTCCACTGGACTCGCTCCAGCAGCTCTGTGTCTCTCTTATGTTGGGGAGCCCAGCACTGAACTCAGCTCTGCAGGTGGGGTCTCACAAGAGAAGGGCAGAATCCCCTCCCTTGACCCACTGGACACATTGCTTTGGATGCAGCCCGGGACTCTTTTGGTTCTCTGGGGCAAGCACACATTGCTGAAACATTGTCAAGCTTCTCACCCCCTAATATACCCAAGGGAGAGCTGCCTCCTGCTCTCTTCCAAGAGCTCCTGCATTTTTATTAGTCTTCTCATTCTTGAGGGAACAGTTGACAGCCATACCTCACACCTGGGCAGAGCTGTCTCACTGCTGACTACACCTTAGCTAAAAACAGAAACAAAACAGAAAATAGTTTCATGCTAAATGCCCTGAACAGCTTGCTGTTGGCCCCAGGCAGAGTGATATCTTAGTTCAGCATTACCCACAGTTGAAGCAGTCACTGTCCTCTACTCTCCAGGATGAGGAAACACCTTCTAAGTGATTTATGCAGTGACCAAAAGGTTTGAAACCTTGTTTTATTCAAAGCAGTTAATGTTATAGGGCAGATAAGTCTCTTCCCTTCCTTAGAAGCAAAAGTAGCACTGGCCAAAAGAAGCCTTTTACTGAAGGGGTACCACAAGGCATGAGGGGAACAGTGTAAAGCTTGTGTGCACCAGCTTTCACCATCAGTTTAAGGGCCAACACAATACTGCAAAGTTGTTTCAAACAGCACCTAAAAACTTGCTGAGCAGGGCTGCCTTCACCTACTGCTTTGCAAAGGCTTAAGCACACAGTATGTTTCCCAGTGCTTAACACAGCACTTTATTTCAGGCAGGTCAGCACCACTACCAAGGCACATGCAGAAGTGCTGAACCTTATATGAAATCATATAGAGAAACCCACGTCACCAGAAACATTCAAGTTTAGTGCTTTGACTGCTGTTTGTAAAAGTATTTTCTCCTACACATGACCAGTCAAAGCCTTTTTCTGTTCCTTAGGCTTTGAAATACACCTGGATGCATCTTCCCCTTGAAGGCTATGACCTTCCAACTGAGATTTTCTGAAGCTGCCTTCCAGAGAGAACCCTAATTTAGGGACTCCAACTGTACCTGAAAATGTAGTTCACCTGCCAGGATGCCCTGCACCACACAGGAAGTAGGGGTTGATCTCAAACCCCCTCCAAACATTCAGGTGCTCAAAACCTTGCACTGGGTTCCACAGGCACACAAGTGCCCCTTTATCCTACTGGGACCATGGTAAATTGTTTTACTTGTGAAAATGTTCAGGTGAATCAGCAAGTCTTTTATTAATTTGCATGAAAACTGTATGTGAGAATTAAAGTAAAAAATACTGCCATGAAGTGAAAACACTATTTATTTTTATAAAAGGCAATAATTAAAACAAACCCTACCAGTGTGTACATTGTACACATTTGAATGACACTTACAAGAATGAAGTTTCCATATACAAAGATTACAAGCCCACACTGGTAAAGGATGCACACAAGCACATACTGAACTTCACAGATGCTTCGACTTCAGATCACAGTACCAATTACTCTATGACCACACCTGCATAGCATTGTCATTATTAGCATCCACACTACTTTATTCCACTACAACATGTACATACACAGAAAGCAAGAAGGAGTTTATTCAGAGAGCATATATATTCGCAGAAAGAATTTTTTTGCTGGAATAATCTCTCACTCTTCTGTTGCCATCTTCAAGAGATACTCTTTGTCGATTTTGAAGAGCCTCCACCCCTCCTCAGTGGACAGATCAGAGGCACCCCTCCTCTTGTAGAACCTGATGGACGGTTCGTTCCACTCAGCAACGAGGAAGTGCATACTGCTGCAGCGGCACTTCACAGCCACCTGCAAGGCAGGACACACCACAGCTCAACAGCAGCCCCAGGTCACGGGCCTGGCAACAGCTGGTGAGATTACTCAGCAACTGTGTATCACCAGTCATCAGGTTCATTCTGACTGTCACTTTGGTGCTTCTCACTGTTTACCAGACTCTAGACAATGTTTTAGGCTGTCTAGTGTCCTGTCACCTCCTTTAAGTGGAAGTAGTGCTGAAGGGAAACCCTATGCAGTTAACAGAAAAGAGCATTGCTTTGTTCTCAGTTCTGCTTGTTTAGACTTATCACTCAGACATACCTGACTCAAGTTCTTCAGAATTTCTGACCCAATACCAAGTCCTAAAAAAACAAAAAGCAAAAAGAAATGTAAATTTTAAACTTAAAAAAGCCCTGTAAGAAGCAACTTACCTAATTCTGTAATATATACCTCTATACTCAGCCATCACATAAAAATCTTCAAGATACAGCAGTTTTCCAATCCATGGATCGTAAGTGAAGTAATACATGGCAAAGCCCACAACACATGTTTCTGAAACAAAGGGTGTAACTTCAGCTAGTCTGAATTTAAAAGGCAAAAATAGTCTTACATGCATGTTTAAACATACATATTCTCTGTGACATGCAGATATTTGGTATTAGGTTAGAATTAAAAATGAAGTTTGCAAGTAAGCACACAACTGAAAATATGAGTTCTGACAAACTTGTATATCAGCCTAAAAGAACAAAGTCTGCCCTAGCCATACCCTGAAATCCTCAAAAACACTATCATAGTAAGTGCTAACACAGGGCTTTTTTCTACAAATAATGCACACCCTACTGATTTATCAGTATTTCCATTCTGGAATACAAGAACTTTACACAGCAGCTCACAATCTGGATGACTGCCCCAGCTCTGCTTCCTTAGCAACCAGAACAGTCTTTCCTCAGTAACTACATTGAGAAGGCCTGTTCCCAGGCCACCTTTACAGCACTTCCACTTATGCTTCCACTGAGAGCACCACGCTGTTTTATATACCTCCAGCACCATAAAGTCAATGTAAGTAAAGCTGTAGCTTCAATTATAATTCTGTGGCTCAACACAGAACACTCTTACAGCAACAGCCCACTCCAACATAAGCCTTGAGTATTTTAATTATTTCTGCACATACTGTAAGAGAAGCATGTGAACAGGTTTCTGATCTACTGTGTCTTTGGTAAAGGTTTGGGAACAGCACTTGTCCCTGTAGACCTTACCTCATATTATGATCATCTACTTTATTGTGTAACGGATCTTTTAGTTACCTCCCCGCCCATCCATGTACACAGAAGGGCCATGTACATGGCGAAGCTAGAGACTGTAACCTGAAGATTGGGGACAAATTAAAGAAAAAAATGTGATTCAACAGAATTACATAAAGGTAAGTCAGGGTCAAACAAGAAAAGCCATTTAATTAATTGGAGTCAAGTACATTATGTTACACCTGATTGTCCCATTCCTGCAGGATTAGCAACCACTTCAGTAGAGCATCACTATACATTACTCGTTTACCAGTTAACCTGCTCCTCCTACCCCAGTCCACTGGTGGAACCTCATGTACAATCGACAACATTAAGCATACGATGCCTCTGTGCATCCACCATCCAAAAACAAGCATCAGGAAGCCTCACCTTCAGACGACCACTGGTCTTTGGGCACTTCTGCGACCAGACAGTGGTAGAAAGGGTGCTCGCCGAACCCATCCTCGAGCAGTTCTGTAAGAGCAGAGCACAGGGGCCCCTGAGCCACAGGCGGGGCCGCTCAGCCTCCCCTCAGGGAGCCGGGGCCGCCCTCGGTACCTTTCTCGGTGAGCACCACTTGGTCCTCCATGTCCTCGTACTTGGCCAGTTCCTGCAAGAGAAGGAGCCGTGAGCGGGCTCTGCCCTCTGCCCCCCGCCCGTGCCGCAGCGCGTTTACCGCGGGCAGCGCCGCCCGCCCCGCCCGGCCCGTCCCGTCCCGGCGCACCTTGATCAGTCGCAGCAGGTCGGGGCAGTCCTCGGGCCGCGCCGCGCGGATGCGGAACGAGGCCATTTTCGGCGGCGCTTCCCCCTGCGGCCCCCTCGGCTGACGAGTCCCCGGTGTGTGAACAGGAGGAGCAGCTGTTTCTTCATTCGTGTCCCGGGCGCGGCGGCCACCTGCGGTCAGTCAGGCTGCGAGCATGTCCCGGCGCCGTCCTGCTCTGCAATCACTCCTCTGCGTCCCCGCACCGCGCACTGCGCGGCGCCCCCACCGCCCGCCCTATTTATAGACGCCCGAGCCCCGCCTC